>VYXH01012207.1:31124-57134 GCA_013397275.1 Burhinus bistriatus | reverse complement strand
GGGTTGGCCTAGATGATCTCCAGAGGTCCCTTCCAACCCAGGTGATTCTGTGATTCTGTATTTGCAAAAGGTTACATATGAAAGATCACTTAATAAGAGGTACTGAAATTAACAAAGTTGAAATAGGAATACAAAAAAATTAAATAATAAGAAAATACAGTTATGAGACCACCAGTTAACAAGACACAGGCAACACTGCCTACTAAAATGGAAAACCAGAACAAAAATTCAACTTTAGAGGAACATGTGTAGGGGTACTAAGAAAAGTTCCCAGTGGGTTTTCCGCAAAAGACCACATCCATCAGATGAGTAGTAGTCGGGTTGTGATTTCTGAAACAAAACCAAATTGTTCAGTGTGACAAGGGCAGGGGATTACACCTACCAAAAAACCTCTCTAATGTGAATGGCTCTCCTAAGCCTGATGCAGCAGTAAGCATGTCTCCTGTTAGAACAGAAGATGAACTGCTAAAGGCAACTTCCAGGTCATCTACACCTTACATAGCAGACTGTGCCTTACAAACTCAGAGAGAGTGTGTATCCTAACGTAACATCCAGCTGGCTGAAAGTAGGTGCCAACAAGTAATTCATCAGACTCAGTCTTTTCTTCAACAATTCTGCAGCAAAGATCCAGCACCTACTGGTTCAGATCTACTCAACCTTTCCCATTCAAGTCCAGGGGGCAAATTGTGTTATAGCTGAAAGTAATGGCATCTCAGTGAACAAGCTCTTCTTGATGCTTGTCTGCATTGGGACTACTCGGGAATCCAGTTTGGGTTTGGTACATTATTCTGAGCAGCCGTGAACAAAAATCGGCCTTGTTAAAATCTATCTCCTTTTCTAGTGGTAGAATAGGCCATGTTCATCTGGATTTTTTTTTTTTTTCCCCACTGTTCAGTAGGGTTTGTTATTCTTTTACTTCTTGTTGTAGCTGGAATGCAGCCTGGCACTATCCATCTTTTTCTTTTTAAGGGTTTGAGGAAGACCATCCCTTCAGGGCTGTGACATGTCACTCAACAAGCCCAGAGACCTCCTGCTTTGCCAATCTTTGCAACTGGACCACAACAGCCTGGGAGACACATCTGATCACATCTTCAGCTATGTTTTCAGCCACGCTGTTAATGTGTGGCTTAATAATTTCCAAAGTCCTTTAGAAAAATGATACAGCTTTTGAAAAGAGGCTATAGAATATACCTTCTATTCCACCTGTGCTCTTTAAAAATTCATTTACAAGGAGGGGTCCTTTTAATTCTTTTACTACTACCTTTACTACTTATTCTTTACTACATGATAGTGTGCTTTCTTAAAATATCAGAACCTGCCAGGGCAGCAGATGCAATTTCACAACCTCCTTCCCACTGTGAAATAAGATCTGCTTGTTTTCATGTGTATTTATTTCAGTGCTGCCTGTATCGATATGAGGTTGGTTCACTGGCAAATAATGCATCTTGTACTGTGTCACTGTAATGATCTCACTCCTATTACCATTTGCCAGAACACAGCATCATAATGGGACCAATAAATCTCCAACCAGCTGGTGCTCAACACGATTTTGTGTAGAGGTAGATCGAGATAAACCTTCCAGGCTTGTCAGATGAAAAGGGAAACTGTCACTGGCAATCCCAGCAGAAGCTTCCAAAATAATTGCTAGCTTCCCAGCTGTACAAAAAGTACAAGAGTTTTCATCTGTTTTAAGCTTTGTTTTCCTAATTGCAGGATTGAAGACCAGGCCTATGGCTGGTCAACAGTTAAAGCTCTGTTGTTGGAACTAATAAGTATTTATACGTTCCAGCAATATGCATACAGCTGGATAATTAACTTGCCGCAAAGAATAATGCCATGTCTTACCCAGGAGCACTATTAGTGTTACACCAGCTGTCTGGATATTGTATTTCTGCTAACCCCACCTCCCACTGGCCTGACAACTCCCAGAGGCTTTGGATAGCTGTTTGGTAAAGTTCAAACTGGTGTTTTGTGGGGGTGCAAGCATTGTTGGGGAGCATGATGTAAAAACCACAATTTACCATCCTTCTTTTTGTCCCACTCTGGTTCCAACTGCTAAGCATCATGGACTTGACAGAATTTTACCCAGCTCTTAGATTTCTAGCGCCAGCAATACCACTTTACAAACAGCTGTTTCTTCCTTCCTTGCCTATTTACTGCTAGAAGCTTTTCAATTTTGCAGATTCTGTCCTCAACAGTGTTCACTTTTTAAAGTGCATTGGAATAAAGCGTCCCCTTGATAGCTCTGTGATTGTCGTCTATTAAGCAGCACATAGGCATCCGGCCCTTTCTCACAGGTTCAACTACTATCTGTGAACACCTGCTTATACCCATTGTCAAATCTTTCTTTTGTTCGTGACATCCTCATGTGGTCTTCCTTTCTGAGTGGAGGCATATTTAATTTTACACCAATTCCCAGACATGGTTTTCCAAATCCTTGAAGAGCTTGGAGGTTTCACATCCACAGGTCTGACTTTGACAGTACTGTGGAAGCTGTGGTTATAGATCTTTATTATAAACTCCAGTAACTCCACATCAGTGTAGCAAATGGTAACTGTGTGCTGTAAAACATCCTCACATCTTGGTTTCTAGCATCCTGTCAAAGCAATCTGTGACAGAGGCCTCTACTTCATTATTAGTAACAAAGTAGTGAAAATTATTCTACTTGAACAGTTTGTCTAAAGGCTGGTTTAAGACCGTCCATTCCCTGCTTGGTCTGTAACTGCTGAGGCAGCAAAAACAGTTTTAAAAGCCTCAGCTGTTTCAGAACCCACTCTGCTTTTTAGACACACAGTCCAGGCACATTTGGATAATATACGTTCATCACCATTAAAATGAGCTTAACTGTTGTTGTGCTTAGAATATGCCACAAATACTTGTTAATTATAAAGCGCTTTCTCACTGCCTTATGTATGTTTTAAGTGTCTTACTTTACAAGCTGTGCAGCCACCCGGTTTCTGTTCAGATCAACAGTATTCCTGGCTGTTACACAAGGGTGATTTACACTCCCAAAGCTTCCCACTTCCCTAGGAGCATAGTAAGTATCTTTTAACAGATGCTCCAGACTAGTAACATGCTACTACTAGATGCAGATAGGAAAACAAACATCAGACAACTGATTTCTGTTTCTTTTCTTTCAAAGCTGTTGTTCTTTTTTAAGTGTTGTCCTTTTTTTGAATCCTGTGGTCCTGAGCAGCAAGAAAAATGGTTCACAGAATTAATTCTGTCTTCTACGTAATCAGCCAGCATTATGTTTTCAAAAAGTGCTATAAAATCCACATCAACATACGGATAAGGGAACACGTGCAGCACAATCCCTGTCTGTGGTATTACATGCAGCTGTTAGCACACTAAAACTTAGGCAAAAGTTGCCTCCCGCCCTCTCCAACAAACTTTTGTTGGCAAAATCCCAGCCCAACTGTCTTCTTTCCAATGGACATGGTCTTTTTAGGAAATCCTGTTGGAGTGTAGGTGTTCCTACACACATGTTCCTGTGAAGTTCTTTGTTCCCAGCTTTCTACTTTAGTAAGCAACATTACCTGTATTTTCTAGCATAGGACAAAGTCGAAGGACTGCCCCAGTAATACTGCATGGTAACGTGGTTGGTCTGAAGGTAGGTGAAGGGAGCCTCTTGGTCAGTTCACAGGCTTGGTCTGTTCTTTGGATGAGCTCGGGCTGGATGGTGGCCTGTTGGTCAGCTTCACAGGCTTAGCCTGTTGCCTAACACAAATTCAAATTTTGTCATGGCCCCCCACTCTCTCTGACACACTCCAACACCCTTCAACTGTACTTTCCTTTTCTTTAATTTTCTTTATATTTACATTTAATTTTGTGTTAATGTCATTATCTCTTATTAAACATTGTTATACACACACTTTATAAATATAATCCTTATATATTTATAAAGGAGTGTAACTGTATAAACATACATTTATACACTTTGTACAATCTCACATGTATCCTTATAAACACAAACATATATGTGCGTGTGTGTATGTGTATAAATGTATATGTGAGGGCCTTTGACATCTGGGGTAAAGAAAAAGGCAGGGTTTCAGCTGTCAGCAATTACAGGGGGTTCTGAGATCACGTGGGGTATGGCCATGACCATGCAAAATCGTGACTGTCACGGACAAAGAGAGGACTTCCTGACCCTGAGGGATCTGCTACACATCTGGGATGAGTGGGTCACATGGCTGGAAAAGGGGGAAGGGCAGACTTCTGAGGTGCAGGTCTTCCAGCAGAAGGTGGGGGAGTGGGACCTGCGCCATCTTGCATCAAAGTTCTTCTTTAACTGATACTAATAACATTTCCCTTGGTTGTAGTCTTTCTTCACCCCCTCCTCATCTTTCTGAATCACAACAGAGATATATGTTGCTACCACTCAAACAAGGAATGAAGTGAGGTATTTGACATAAAATAATCTAAGAAACAGTATATAATAATCATTAGAGGATTTACATATGAGTAGTATTTTAACATATATTAGTAATTATTACAGGCAGTTTGGGTTAATTTGGCATTACTTAGGCTAAGCAGATATATGATGATTAGGGTATACTGACAATACAAGACACATGACGTTGGGCTTTTCCTGGCAAGAAGATTACAGGAAATATCTTGAATGCCAAATAGCCAACAAAATATTTTTTTATCTTCCTATATTAAGAGAAAATGGTATGATCATAACCAATTACTTTATATAGACAAAGATAACTTATATTACTACTTAAAAAAAAGGGGCCACACGAGGATCCTACCTTCAGGTGCTCAGACCTTGTCATTGAAGCTGGTAGTCTCGTACTTTAGTTCAACCTGGTAGTTTATTAAAACTTCCATCTTAATAGGTAATTTCTCTATTAATGTTTTTAAAACTTATCTTTACTCTTAACTTAAAGTATGTACCTTTTATTTTTTGTACTTTTAGATATTTTTGCTATTTTTATTCTGTATTCACACAATCATGATCTACCTACCTTTCATATCACCATAGCACATGACTTTGCCCTATCATAACTGAAGTGTATTGTTCTTTATCTTCTTTTTGCATCCCGATTAAGTAAAATTAATCTTTTAAAGGAAAAGCCTACTGTCTTTGGATTGGCTTCCTTGAACTGCCATGATTTCCTAGCTAATGTTTAGGAATGAAGAGGTAGCAACAGCAGCAATCCAGTTTTTGGATCAAGCTGTGAGCAGATGTAGATTTGGCTACAAGTCATCTTTGCTTTTCCAAACGCCATCTCGTTTCCTCCAAGGAAGAAGGCTCACACCATACAGAAGCATCCAAAACATGCTATTCATCCAACAGATTATTTGTTCCTAAATGACAAACCTTACATTTTTATATCATGATTGCTGCTGATTGTTCTCGCTCCAGTTAGAGGTCTGAAAGTTTTCAGAAATTATCAGTGCCAAGTTTATTGACTTTTTATGAACCAGTACATACTTGCTTGCATGGAATGTTATGTATCCCGTGTTCACTGGAAGTGGAAATGTGACAATTTAAAAGTAGTATTAATATGGAATGATTTCACCCTGAGGGAACAATGAATTTGCTAAGAGATTTGCCATGCTAAAAAACTCTGGTTACCTCAGGTTGTCAGGGGGTTGAAAATCAGGACATCAGAAAATTCCTCAAAACAAGGAAAAATGATATCAGATGTAACAAATGTGCTGAATGAGATCTTTTCAGAGATCATTAACTGTAAAGCTAGAGGGATCATAATGATAATCTAACCTATATACAAAGGCGATAGGACTCACCTAAGTGCAGTCCTGAACAGCAGAGATCTTCCAGAAAACTGTATTTTTAACGTTTAATTTAAATGGTCATTCTTTCACATTTTTAATTCAGCAACCTAGAGTGGGGCAGGAGGAGAAAACAACAAAAATAAAGCAGAGTGCCCTTGGATCCTCAAAAAACGAAAAAAAAAAAATCTAATTGTCTTTTAGAAATGTAAAATAATCCCCTAGCTCCTTTTTGGTGCATTGTGTTGTGTCAGCCCGCCCTAAAAGAAGCCTAACAGACTCCTCTGCTTGGTTCGTCATATTCTGCTGCAAGGTATGGGTGTACATGCAGTAGGGAAAGGTCATCAGGCAGAGCCACAGTGGCATTTGGTAAGTACATGACACAGGTAGGGGAATGATGGTTCCTGTGTTAAGGATAGCCCAGGTTCAAGCTGCCCCAGAGAGTGTGTGGCGGAGTTCATCCAACGGCACCAGAGCACCTCACAGACACCTCATGCGTTCTCCACAGCTTCCATATGTGGACACATGACTGTACATATTCAAGAAGCTTCTAAGTACTATCCTGAAATGCTCATGTGTTGCAAATACTTCTGGAATACTCCGTCCCTCCCAGTGCCCATGAGCTAAGACAAGAAGCTTGGACTATGGAAATGAATAAGTGCTTTGAGATTTACACTTGTTTGTATCTTTGCAATGATTTTTTAAAACACATTTTTTTCTTATCTGCCAATTTCACAATTTTCAGTGAAATATGGAAAAATATCCATAATAAAGCAGTTTGCAAAAATGAATCTGCAGTCCTGCAGAGGATTTTCAGTTTGAACTACTGCAGATCTCAACCTGAACTGTGCGATAGCACTGAGCTGTGCTTGTGAATACTATAACCTGACACACAATTAATTGTTTTGTCTCTCAACTCGTCTCTTCTCTCCCTTTTCTTGTCACTTTAATGTACATCCTAATAAATGGTCTTACAATAAATAAAATTTGTGTTGAATGTTTGAATTTGATGGAAAAAGGGATATCTATTCTTAAGTAAAAGTAAACTTATCGTACGCTTTTCCAAATTTAACCTCCGGACACATCTTTCAGATGAATCACAGTAGTTACAACTAGACTTCTTAGTCATATAGTCAGAATCTGATACCAATTTGTCATGGTTCAGTGCTTCCCAATTTCTCATGTTAAGAATTCTGATCCAAACTCTTCTGAATCTTCAGTTGATACACCCTACACAGTTTATTTTGAAATAAAGATTAAACAAAACCTTTGTAAGGCCACCATCTATCCTGTAACTCAAAATATGAAACTTTTTTACTGCAAGAGAAAATTCCAAAAGAATACAGCACATATAGAAAACATCACCATCAGTGCAGAATTCTACCAAGCATAGGCTTCTCCTGGCAATATGAAGTTGGTTGCTATAGACTATGACTTGAATTATTCCTTAAGAAAACTTCTGTTGATCAGCTGTCGAAAACTGCCATGCAACTTGACTGAACTCCAAAGGACAGTAAGAGTTTGTAATTCCTAAACGAAAAATAAGTAGGGTGTAATGTCCCAAGTAACATAAGAGGACTAGATCATTTTGGTGTTTATCAATATTCATGCTTGAAAGAGTGGGAGAAAGATTTTGATGGTGGATGCAACAGCTGCAAGTCTCATAAAGTCCTTGTACTCATGTGATTAGAAGGTATTCCTTCTTACTCATAACAGACAAGCAACAATTTGAAAAGTAGTCACAAGATCCTCAGAATAAAGTTTGTACTAGTCCAGACCATACCAAATTGATAGTAAATATCAGAAAAGGAAAAGCAGAGATTTAATTTACACTGAGCGAAATTTTTGGCTAAAACTTTTATCCAGACACACAAGCTAAAGTCAGCTGAAACATTTAAATAAGCTGTATCAATTTTAATAAAGTGTTTCAGAAGGGAAAGAAAAGCTAAACAATATTCTGAAACACTGAAATCACTCATCACAGATTTTTATGAAGAAAACTTTTATATTTTTAATGTGACAGTTTCATCATTCACTTTATTGCTAAAAAAAGGCTTTAAAATGAAATGGTTTTCTTTCAGATTAGACAGCATTAGCTGAATGTTTTGTTCAGCCTGAAGTTTTGTCTTTTCAATTTGCCAAAACACAATTAAGAAAACCTGATAATTTCAATGTCTTTAAAAACAGTTTTCAGTATTGCCAATGAACTGAAAAATCAGTTATATAGAAGTCCAATTATATTGTCTGCGAAGATATTCTTACCAACAGAATTACCTGTGGCTCTGCTGGAAGTTACGATAAAGTTCTAGGGCTAAAGTGTGATTGTAAAAAAAGTCGACTGGATATGAAAGTTTTCACAAGGACTAAAGGTCATGTTAAACAGAACCATTACAAACCAGTATCTACCAGAACTGTGAGATACTCAGACCGAGGTCATGACCTCTTCAGTAAGGCCAGGCAATAAAAAAGATAGGAAGGAAGAAGGACAGAAAAATGAGAAACCTTCCTTCTCTCATCATTTAGCTCATGGAAATAGCTGAATCCTTAATTTCATAATGTTTAATTAAATTGCTCCACAGTGATAATGTGGAGCGGGAGGAAGATTGCAAAGTAGGTACAGCTACTGCTGACCAATCAAAAAAAGATATTAAAATAATGTGAGCTGGTTCTTTTAAAGGGTTAAGATCAGCCTCAAATAGCGAATGTTTAGCCTAGCTTGCCCATGCAGCAGGAGTTAAGTACAGATTCATGTGACAGGAGATTTCTAACTCGGCACCAGGCTGAGGGGAAATATGACAACAATTAGAGCTAAACAAGAATGTAGACCAAACCAGGGAATCAAAGCATCCCCCAAACAGTGTAGCGGACCAGTCAGGAAAAGGTCAATGAGAAAGTCTTTGTGAATGAAGTTATGAGAGCATCAGATTAGTCCAATTAATTAGTCCAACCAAGAACCTATGGTACAGGCTGAGTTGCTCTTTGATCCTACCTTGTAAAGTCCTGCAACCTCCCTGAAAGCCAGCTGTACTGAAGGAATAAATGGGAACCAAAAGGGGTGCTGAAGCTGAAGCTACAGAAAACTAAGGTTTTCATGGTGCAGTAGATCTTTGAAAGAAGGGCATTGGGACAAAACCCAAACAAAATCCTACCTGAAGGTTAAAAGGTGTATTGATATGTATATGTGTATATGCAGGTACATAAATATATAGAAAACATATCAAAGTTTGTAAATTTGAGTGTCTGGAAGCACCAGAATATTAGTTTCAAACAAGACAAAACCAAGAGGGAGTAGGAACAAAGTATTTCCATTGTTTTATGAGTCTGTAATTAACCTGTGTCTAGTCCCGGTGAAGAATACAAGCCTGGAAGACTAGAAATTTGGACTGAAATCCTAATGCAGCTGAAGGAAGTGGCTGAACTCCATTTGCTTCACTGCAGTAAGGAATGTGTAAAAGTCAAACTTCCACAATCCCTAAATGAAGGCCAGAGCTTTCAAAAGCCACCTTTGTTCCTGAGTACGCTGCTTCTGATAGCACAGCTTCACTTGCTACGGTTGTTAATTCAGCTGGAGCCACAAAAACTCGATGCTTTTAAAAAGGATCTTTAGCTGGGCAACAACAAAAGATGATAATCCAATGGAAATAGCTTAAAACCATATATAGCCCTCCTCAAAAAGAAAGATGAAAATTCAGAGACCTGAACTATCCTTCTGAGCTCAGTCCACTGGAAAAAGTTGCCCTGTGAAACCATCACATCTTTCACAAGAAAATGTACCCTGGCAGATTTCCAGTTCAATTTTAACAACACAAAAAATGCTAGGATTACCTGTCAGGTTTTGCTCCTTGTTGCCTTTATACTAACTGCATTTCTCTAGATTTTGTTTTCCTTCAAGATCTGCGAGCTCCATGCCAAATGAGGGCTGCTGTTAATCTTTGTGTCAGACTTCAACGAGGCTGGACTCCATCACAGAAGACCAATACGCACTCATGCCACAGACTTTGTATACATACTTTGTGCCACGAAAAGTGCCTGTGGGAAATGGCTGCATTCATTACATAGACATTCAAGCATTACTTGTTGCTTAAACTTGTTCACGGCCTGGGCAATCCATCTGCCTGCCTTGGGGAAGGGAGTGCCTGGTTCGGCTTAATAATAGCAAGCCAACTCTCAAAAGAAGAGAAGACTGACAGCTGCAGCATAGCATTTCTGCAGCAGAGAGCGTATGCTGATAATACAGACACAGAATCTGTACATGGTCTTGCAGGCTGCTGCGCTCTCTAGAGGGAACTCGCAGCAAAGGAAACTGTACTCGTTTCCCCTTCCCTTCCCAGACTGTAAGTGAATTCCCAGGTGACTGTTGGAATAGCGAAAATATTACAGAGGATGACGGTACAGTATTTCAACAGAATGCAGGGAAAATTGGCTAAAAAGATGCTCTCAGGATCAAATCACACCGTTTTCTTTACTCCTTGTCAGCTCAGTTACCAGCTTTTCTTTTCTTTCCTTTCCCTTCTCTCTGGGATCTCGGTTTCCCTTCAGCCTTCGACTGCTGGTCTATGCCAATACAAAGAATTCTGAAGATAACGACACACAACAGGATCTGGTAACTAGTGAATATATACGCAAACATCAGAGAGGGTAACACAGGAAGAATAAAATAATAGCTAGGGAACATTAGATAGTGGAAGATGTGATGGCAGTTATGGGAGCTCCAGGAGGTTTATTTCCTCACCAGCGTATTTTCATTAATGAATGACATAAATATTTAGTGAACATAAACAATATAAAGGGGTAATATCACAAGATCAGTACTACAAAGCGCATTAAAAATGCTTTAAAAAAAATAAACGCAATCCTGAATGTCATTTTAAAAAAATGTATAGAAGGAGTAGCATCTCTGTGTTCAGCTTATTTCAGCATTTTAAAAGAGAGATCACTAACTGACAAGCAAAAATGTTTTTTTTTCCAGAATGTGAGACATACAATATTTAGCATACCATATTAAGTTCAACTGATTTTACTTTTTTGGTAAGTTTTTAATTTCTGCTAATAGAACTACAGTCTCCTCTGTCCTTTATACAGCGACACAGAACCCATTATAGTCAGGTAAACATACAGTAGGAACAGGTTTAACTGCAGTACTTACTTTTGCCTGGTAACGAAAAGTATGTTGACCCATGTCAATTCATGAATGCTTCCTGAACAAGGACGTGAAAATCCAGCATTGAAAGAGTTTCATATATATTCAAAAAAGCATCCAGAAAAAAAAAAAGGGGGGGGGGGGGGTGTAGGGGGAAGACCCAAAAGTAGAAAGATAAACAAAGAAAAAGGCTGTAAGGTTTACAGCTCTGACTGCAAAATATTCAGCCTGGCAGCTCTAGGAGAAATACAACTCTGTGTACTTGTGCATGCTCTCCCCATCAGAGGAGGAGTCAGTTTTGCAACACTTACGTTCCTTGCTGGAGGCAAAACAGTGATTCTCTTCAGTGCAAGCAATGTTTGGAGTGTGACAGCTTTAAAGGTGAGAGGTGCGCTCTGGAGTGTCGAAATGCATCAGCAGGAAAAGAATATTTTTAAACATCAGCTACATACTCTACAGGTTGTTGTGGCTCCTTTAAAATGCTTATTGTGTAGGATTTTTTTTTTTTTAAGGGAAAACTGATACCCCTTCAACATAAACTGTATCCATAATACTCTTTGTGCACCAGTAGCCCATGTTTTATATTCTAGAATAGCAGAAAAAGTTAATTCAGAATGAAAGGTGTTGTGTTTACATCAAAAGGCTGACTTAGAAGAAAAAAAGTCTTTTTTTGGTAACTTTGTTAGCTTTTGCCTGTGATTTGAAAAGAGTTTCAGATTATGCAATAGGGCCTTGAATTTTACTAACATAATTATTCACTGGTCATCCACCTCAACTGAAAACATATTACATATTTTTATTAATGATTTCATTGAATCACATTTTTATCTTCCCTGTATTCATGCCAGTGAACCGAATAGAAAATAAAATGCATGCATGTGCAGTGAAAATTGTTTTAAGCAAGAAGACTGAGCAAGAGCATTCTTTTTCTTAATGAAGCAAGATTTCTGTTGTGCGGATGTGAAGTTGTCATTAGAGTCAAATCTCTCTAATCAAGGTCAGAATTGTTCACATCTTGTGACCAGGTGAACGTTCTGCAGACTATTTCAAACAATCAGTAATAATATGAACAGTTTCTTGGCAAGACAGGCAAACATTTTCAAGTAAGCAACACATACTTTGTGATCTACCCACACAGAGATTATAAAACTTCAGGCCTGTTTCTTCAGTGGGGTTTGGGCTACACTACCTGCCAACTGCTGCTGAGAAGAACAGTTTCACTCTGCACCTTGACCTGCGTTACTCCCTTCCATCCATCATGCGTGCTGCATTACCCATTTGACTCCATGTTAAGATAGTTTAGGGAGCTTAACTGGTGGAAGACAATTCCTTTTTTCCCCCTCCTATTGTAAATTTCTGAACAGGCTCACTCTGAGGTCAAACAAATGCTGGCGATAGAGGAACGGAACACATAGCTGGCAGTAAAGACTCAGTTGATTGTATCATAAAACTATGGCCTAAAATTGATCACATGCTCACAACATTCAGCCAGCTCTGAGCAAATTCCAGCAGTGACTCTCTGTGTTGAAAGGGCTGAAACTGCTCCTGGTAGATAGGGAATGTGTGCTTGAAAAGATGCTATCACCTCAGAAATGAGAAAAGGAACAGAAGGTAGAACCTACCAGGTATTTCACCCGCCAGAAAAGATGTAGCAGGCTGTGGCTGGTTGCCTTATTTCTGCATCTGCTTGCCTCTGCTAAACACGAGGAGATCAAAGTGGGGAGGAGGGGGAAAAGAGATCTTCAAAATGAAGGTGAATCAAGAAGTACTGTCCACACCATCACTATCTTAATTTCTGTAAGAGGAGCATATAATGTTAAGGTCTGCCTGTACATTTTTCCCCTAACCAAAATAGGCTTTATACCCCTGGAATCCGGTGGATCGGAAAAAGAGAACAAAAACTGTATCACTAATGGCTTAGTGAAAGACAAGATGAGGGACAAGAGTTAAGAACTATCATTGAGATCTGTAACAAGGATAACTTTAGACATTTATACCTGTGCTATCCAGTTTACAGCTAGCTGACGTAATGCAACCTTGGTAACTGTGGCAGCAGGAAGTGCAGTGTGAGATAGTTCTTAAATTTCCCCAGGATTTTGAGTTAGCTTTTGCAGCTTTTAATGAGCCCTGTGTGCCTGTGGCTACACTACTAGCAGTATTCAAGCCAGTCAGGCGAGTCTATACAAGCACACAGCCTCTGGTGGAATACTGCCAAGAAAAGACAACTCTGATCCTAAGAGCACTGGATTAAGGAGAATATTTTAAGGTAGTAGCAAGATCTCATACACATGGAACACAGGTCACCCACGTTCAGGAAAGATTCTTTCAAATTAGGACAGGAGAAAAGAGAGGTCACCAAGATGAGGTGAAAGCATTAAAGCTTACCTATTAAAAAGTGACTGACAGAACTTGGCTGGTTTAATGCAGCAAAGGTTGAGGCAGAAAATGGAACGGGCACCTACATGTCCCCATGAAGGTAATGTATGTCTATAATACAAAAGAGAGTAAGCACTGGAAAAGTCCAGTAGCTGTTTAGGCTAAGGAACAATTCTGGAGCAAAAACAACAGGTAGAAACAGAACACAAATGAAATCAGGCAGTAAACTAGAAGGATACTAACCATCAGAGTATGAAAAATTGGAGCAGACTTTCAATAGGATAAAAAAAAAGCATAGCTACTTCTAGAATAGAGCTTGGCCAGTCTTTGAAAGGGATTATCAACTTATCTCATCACATGTCATGTAACTGGTGTATCCGCTTTAGAAATTTGGTTTATGTCAGGATCTTAGGCTGCCCCTATAGTCAGCAAAGAAAGATTCCTCTGTGGCTGGTCTAGAAGCATAATAATTTCATTTCTAGAGACTGATTTATTTAGAAAAGTTTGTAGGCTTGGAATCTGTTAAAATAAACTACTAAATTCCAAACAGCAGTCCTTAACATCAACAGATCATTTATGGAAAGGAAGGTAAACTAAAAGAGCAAGGGTCTAACTTTATTTTCAGTATAATGACATTTGTATCAATATAACCTCACCAACCTCAGTGAAGTTATTCTGCATTGGAGCTCCATCAGACTTCTGACATTTAAGCAGAACAGAATTTTGCTGCCCTCAAAAAGAGCAAAATAGTGTCACAACTGGAAGCATGTAGGACTGGGAGAAAGGCAGGATAGAAGACACAAGTTGGAGGAACCAGTCAAAGGAAGCAGTAAGGTTTCAGAAAAGGGCTTTACAGGTGAGAAAAATGCTAGAAGCAGCATGTCAGGCAGTGAGATTGAAAGGGCATATGAGAGGAGACTAAAATTTCTCTTTCTCTTTCCCACAGTCCTTATCTACGAAAAACCTCCAGCCTTCCTAGGAGTAACAGTTTGTATAGAGGTTGTGACTGTTTGTCCCTGNAAAAAAAAAAGGGCAGAGGAAAGCAAACAGGGTAAGCCTCTGTTTTTAAATGTAGAGGAAAGAATAATTGAAATAAGATAGGAATAAGAATTAATAGAACTGCAGGGAGAACGATATTTTCTTCTCCTGCTGCCTACTTTCATAGAATCATAGGATCATCTAGGTTGGAAGGGACCATTGAGCTGGAAGGATCATCGAGTCCCACCATTAACCTAACACTAGCAAAACTGCCACTAAACCACGTTCCTCAGCACCATGTCTACCTGTCTTTTANCCAACACCCCCAGGTCCTTTTCTGCCAGGCAGCCTTCCAGCTGCTCTTCCCCAAGCCTGCAGCACGGCATGGGGCTGCAAGTGCAGGACCCAGCACTTGGTCTTGTTGAACCTCATACCATTGGTGTTGGCCCATCGATCCAGCCTGTCCAGATCCCTCTGTAAGGCCATCCTACCCTCAAGCAGATCAACACTCCCGCCCAACTTGGTGTCATCTGCAAACTTACTGAGGGTGCACTCGATCCCCTCATCCATGTTGTTGATAAAGACAGTAAACAGAACTGTTGCCAGTACTGAGCCCCGAGGAATACCACTTGTGACCGGCCACCAACTGGATTTAACTCCATTCACCACCACTCTTTGGGCCTGGCCTTCCAGCCAGTTTTTGACCCAGTGAAGCGTATGCCCATCCAAGCCATGAGCAGCCAGTTTCTCCAGGAGAATGCTGTGGAAAACTGTGTCAAAGGCTTTACTAAAGTCCAGGTAGACAACATCCACAGCCTTTCCCTTATCCATGTTTCCTTACCATGACCTCCTCTGAAGAAGCAGCAGCCAAAGCCCTCTGTTATGTCTCTTTAGAGACAGGCAAAATCTATTTACAGGACATTTGTCATACAAGAGAAGACACGTCAGGTGCCATGGCCACTCACCCTGACATCACCCATGTGCCTCAAAAGTCCTGCCCCTTTCCTCATCACACAGCTGGTTCACTGCAGAAGTACAGCAAGGACCCCTAGGACCAGGATGTCCTTAGCCCATGGTGGCTACCATTTTGACAGAGCCGTAGCCCATGCTATCTGAAAATGGCCTATGATGGGCTGGCAGCTGAAGCTGTGCCTTCTTGTTTACCCAGAAGTACTCCAAGGCCAGCAAGTGCAGGACATTCTGTATACACTCAATGCTACAAAAAATACAGCCATTCCCTGTTTCTGGATTTTTGGTCTTGGGCAAAAAGCACTAATGATGGCGTATTTTCAAGATCTGTTCTTAACACATACCATATTTCCAGCCATTACATTTGTGAGTCTTTTGCACGTACCCTTTGCACCTCTCAAACAAAACAACAACCACTTTAATAGCTAGAGCCTTGTACCACTGTAACCATTCCCCAGACCTCCATGGCAGCCTGCACTTAGGGCACCTTATTCTCGCACTCTTCTTCTTGGGATATGTGAGATTGCCATTTGCCACAGAAATGCCCAGGTATTTTTTACCCTCAGACATGCTGATGACCTTTGCATTAACACGTAGCAGATGGTCACACAATGGTTGGATGGTCACACACAGCGTGACCTCTGTGTGCATAGACCACACTGGCAAGCAGGCATGGGTTCGGGAGCCTGGCAGTCACAGGGAGTCTGGCGATCATGAGGGTGTGACTGATGTGGCAACTGACATAAGCAAAGGAAAGGAGGACTGCCTGGTCCTGAGGAACCTGACACATTTCCAGGGTAAGCCTGCCACGTGACTGTGGCAGGCAGGACTTCTGCCTGAAGTGAGGTCACCTCTTATCTTGTGTGAAAGTTGTCCTTTAACTAGTGATGAAGTATTCCATATACCACACATGCTCGTGCCTCCAGCCAGTGCAACTCCTTATCTGCGTTGGTATAACAGAGAGCACTGGGCTCCTACTCAGTGAGGTACATACAATGCAAAGTCCTGACTAGCTCTAACTGTGCTGAAGAAAACTGAAATGGCCTGAATGAATTAATGAACAAATGAATTAACCAGATCTTCTAGTTTCACAGAAGTTATTTGCACAAGCTTATTTTTATTTTGAAATGATAAGCACATCTTTGGTATGTAGATAACTATAAGGAATATGCCTGTCATCACTGAGAGCTGTTTTTCAGGAATCATCCTTGTCTCATGATGTCCAATACACATACAAAATACTTTGGTATATTTCTTAATACAGACAGAATATTAAGTGTAACATTATCTAATTCAGCCTTGTATCACTTGCCCTCTAAACTCCTGTAAATTCATATTCAGCTGTACAAAGCTGGCACGTTCAGCTGAGTTTATCTGTTGACACAGATAAAATAATTCTTTTTTCTTGGATTGGATCATTGTACAACGTGGCAGTTTCCCACTTCATTAAGCCACGCTTGATCGCTTGACTACCTCCTAAAGAAATTCCTGAAATTTTCCTCTCTCTTTTAATTTTGGACTTGTAACAAACCCATAGCTTTCATGGATGCCTTCACTGAGTATCTCATTCTCATGCAGTTGGCACATAGTTTAATTATTGTTATTAGTAAAACAGAATTGGAACATAGTGGAAGGAATGGGGATCACACCCACTATCTGTATTTCAATTCATTATTTCTTATAGTTCTGTGTCAAAAACTCTCTCCCTCCAATTTAATCATGCAGAGAAAGGGAAGGACAGTAAACTCTATCTATTGTCTAAAAATATGTTTTCTTCTCATGGGAACATTCATGAAATAAAGATGATATTCATCCTGACTGAAATTTTTTTTGTTTAAATTATAAACAAAAATATTTCTGTATCACAGCAGCATGGCTGATGTAAGATGCACATACACAAATACTAGGTTAACAACATAAGATGTAACTGATAAATAATGATGCCATGAACACAAAGTAGCATTTACACAATAACATGGTTTCTCTGTACTGGTAGTAAGTGACAGACCCGCCAACACTTTCAGAGTTTAACTGTTTTCATCTCTTTGATCTATAAATTTACACTATCATACAATAAGTCATTTCTTATTGGATATTTTCACTGTTACCAAAAGCCTACTTATATTTCTAAACCAGAATGCATTTCCAGAAAACTCTATATCTAATTAACATAGTATGTCCAACAGAATCTCATGTTGTCTGAAAAGATGAATAGAAAAAGAGGTGGTAATAAAAAGAGCCTTTCAAAGGACTTGTCTCCTAGTTCTTTACAATCTCTCTTAAATTGATTCAGTCTTTTACAATACTCTATGAAATGGTCCTATCCATTATTGTAGGGCAGATACAGCTTTTAAAAAGACACTAAACACAAATAATGCTTCATCCTGGGCTGCACAGGGAAGAGTGTGGCCAGTAGGTCAAGGAAGGTCATTCTCCCCCTCTACTCTGCACTGGTGAGGCCACAACTGGAATACTGTGTCCAGTTCTGGGCTCCCCAGTTCAAGCGGGACAGGCAACTACTGGAGAGAGTCCAGCGTAGGGCAACAAAGATGACTGGGGGATTGGAGCACCTCCCTTATGAGGAAAGGCTGAGAGAGCTGGGACTCTTTAGCCTGGAGAAGAGAAGGCTGAGGGGAGACCTTATTCTTGCTTATAAGTACCTAAAGGGTGGGTTGGAGGAGGATGGAGCCAGACTCTTTTCAGTGGTTCCCGGTAACAGGACAAGGGGCAACAGGCACAAGTTGGAACACAGGAAGTTCCCTTCAAACATAAGGAAAAACTTCTTTACTTTGAGGGTGACAGAGCACTGGAACAGGCTGCCCAGGGAGGTTGTGGAGTCCCCTTCTCTGGAGATTTTCAAGACCCGCCTGGATGCAGTCCTGAGTAATGTGCTCTAGGCATTCCTGTGTCAGCAGGGGAGTTGGAGTAGATGATCTCTAGAGGTCCCTTCCAACTCTTAATTCCGTGATTCCGTGATTTCTAACTTAGATGATTGTCTTGTAAGCACCAGCTGTGCAACTGTGTTTTATGTATTGCCCTCCTTATGTTCTTACTTTTTAGCCTCTTAAAACGCAAAAGTGTTAGAACTCTGTCTTGAGTCATTTGCTCCCTAAATGAATCAGAAATTGTTGAAGTAGATGAGGAGATGTATGTGAAATCAATAAACTATGTAATATGTAGGAGGCAGAACTATGTAATGATGACGAGATTCCTTCTGACTGTAATCTGTTCAGTTATGAACTTGGCCTAATGTACTTCTCCATGCCGTCCCACTGATGGCCACCAGTGTAAGCCCTAGGGCCAAGAGCAGTGCCTCCTGAGTGATGTTTAAATTCAACCCTGCCTGCAGTAGAATGGTGACTCAAAGATCTTTTCTGAAGCGACCCTGAATGTATTTGTGTTCCTTGCTCCAGAGCAATCTCAGGTTTCTGCTCTAACTTCTGGGCCTGACAGCTGTGCTATCCAACAAAGTTGAAAAATCTTTTGCCTTTTTATATTAGGAGCTTTCCAAGTCATATCATCTGTATCACATAATATGATATAATACCTCATATTACGAGATGTATCTATATTAGAAGAAAACTCTCCCTTAAGAATTATTTCCAATGTGTATTAAATCCATTATGAAATAGAAAGTAATGCTCACTTCCAAAAAATACATTGCTATTCAAAATCATGTTATGTAATCCTTAAGAATCATACTGCTGTCTTACTTAGCATCTGAATAATCATTGCATAGAAAAATGTAGGTGAGCAGTATTTCATTGCCTATTGAGTATTTTTTGTCTCAACAAGAAAGCTGCTATATATTGCCTTAGCTTGCATGATTAATGTACTACTTTATAAAACAAAAATATATATTTGCTTGAGATTATTGTCTTTCCCATGTTACATTTATTAGCTGTGAGTGAAGAAGAGATAGTGAACCAGACGGACCTTTCATCTGACCCAGTATGACTGTTCTTCTAACAGTACTTAGCAGAGTTTAAATCAAGAAATGACAAAATGGAGGGTACGATGCATCTTTTCCTCCCACACATGGACATTCTCAAACCTCTTCTATGCAGTGAGCCTGAAGAAGGAGCTGTCTGCCATCATTAACTGCCTGATCTTTCAGAAATCAGTGAAAAAATAGCTGGATCCCAAATAGGAAATTTGGAAATAGTTCCCTCCTATCAAGGCTATCCGATTTTCCACTTAGTTATTTTCAACCTAAATAATTTAATTGTTATTCAGGATTATGTGGAGGGACTGATTCACATTTTGATCAGAATCATACTTTTTAGTTAGAAGAAATCACATAAGGACCATCAGCATACTAAAAGCATTCTAACTGGTCAGTTTAATACAGACAGAATTACTAATAATTAGCCTTTACTTAGTTATCCTTTTCTCTGTTGTGTTTTGTTGTTTTTCTTTTTTTATTTTTTTTAACACACACCCCCTCCCCCCTTCTTTACACACTATGAGTGATGGGCATAATTGCAAGAAAAAACAACTTGTCCATAATGATGATAATTGTCTCTCTCCTTGGTAATTACTAACTTTTCTTCCTAAGATTCAACCAAGTTTTGTATGTGATAGTTTGTTAACAAGAAACAAATAGTTACAATGACTAATTCACCTTTTCAACTGATGCTGTTCTATGGTAGTAGTTCAAAACTGGAAGAATGTTTTATTAGTGCGGTATCCTTACTTTAATTTTCAGCTTTTTTCTGCATATTAATACAAAGAACTAAATTCTGCAAAGAGGCAAAGACAGCCATGCAGCAGAAAACTAGCAATGAAAATGGCTGCGGCAATTTCTTTCAAACCACAGACTGAAAAGAAGGAATTAACACATGGAACTTTACAATGATATGACCTGAAGAGACAGATTCTGGAGACTGGAAAAATAGTAACTTCACATAATTTGCTCAAGCCACTCATGGGACATAACACAATAAACAGAAAAACTTCCATGGAAAGCAAAATAAAAAATAAAACACATGGCAAATAAACAATATAATGTACACTCAAAGCACTCTGACAAGTAGAACATGGATATGAATTATATTTGTTTTCTTGGTACTTGAGCTTTAATGTCCCAGTAAGACTGCCTATCTGCAGGGACAGCAGCTGTTTTTTATATTTTATTGTTTTCTTTAATCTAAAATAAGAATGTTTATTGAATGTACATGCCTTGCTCTTTTTTCATAACAATAAATGGCTTTTTCAATAGAACTACATATTTGAAAAAAACTCCATAAATGCTTAAAAAAATCTGGGCAAAATCATTAAAAATACAAAGCCTTGTAAGATTATTTATGAATCCCTCTCAGTTAGAAGCAAATAGAAAAAATAATGGCAATTTTTTCTGCTCATGCTGTTTCTCACGGCAGTATTCCTAGCAAAGAGTAAGGAACTACCATCACTAAATTACAGAAAGTGTAATGCATAGAAAATAAAGTGTAAAGGCAGCAAAAGCAATTTCTCCAAATCAAATTATTGCTATACTCCCCTAAGGCCAAACATGCTCTGCTCAGTTTAAGCACCCATTTGAGGTACTGCCACCTGAGCTATAGATATTAGATGTCCCTAATGGAAAAAAAAGTCACCTCTGCAGAACAAACACTCCCTAAACATGTTTGGGTGTGCACAGCCACATGCTGAGGGAACTTCTGGTGCAGAAGGTAAGCACCTGCATGTTAGTATGATGGAGAGTAGATGGCCACACTCCCTGTCTGGATTTAGATGAGCATCAGGAGCTAATGTCCTAGTTTAGGCGAGAACCCAGCTGACAGGTTTCCATTCAATGGGTACGAGGAGCTAGAAAAATAATTCCCAGGTGCTCAGGGACAGTAAGTGGCAGCATATTGGGCCAACTCAGATGACCTGAAGAGGATTTAGGTGCTCAATACTTGACAGAATATACACACAAACATTATGGAATTTCTACAGCAACAGTTCAAAACCGCGTCTTATCATTACGCAGAAACTTTAGGTTTTAAGTAATGATTCTTTTCTTGAGAATGTTTCTTGTTTCTTGTTTTAAAACTCTTTTTATAGCTTCTCCCTTCAGGATGGTAAAGCTAACAGTCTAATAGCTGGATCTCCATTTCAATAGGTCTGTTGCACAGACAAGAGAAGAGTTTTCATCCTAGGTATGTCAAAATGGCAGAAGAAAATGTATTATAATTCTGTAGGGACGCACTCTTGTTTTCAAATATAGTTTGGCATCTCAAGTTTCACTCTTCAAAGTCTGTCTATGGTAGGCTATGTTGCTTTTCTAGTTCTACATAATCTTTTATTATTGTTCAATCAGAAACTTCCTTACAAAGATAAGCGACATTCCTTGTGAAAAGCTTATCTGCTGTAGAAGGTGCTTTCGTTGTAGAGAATTAAAATACTGGTTTCTTAGAAAAACCCTTTGTTATTATTAGTTTGCTGATATGCACAGATAATTAAATGGAGACAAAGATGTAAATGTGGTTTTGTGATAGGTTTGATCCTTTGATACCAACCACAGCTTTATGTTCATAGTCTTACAGTATTTTTGAAAGACTGCAACACATTCTGTTCTCAGCACCCTTTACTACAGATGTGCAGTATTTGATATATGCACACCACTTCATTAGCAGAGAGATGATTAAATGAAGTTATTGATGTATGAAATTGGCTGCCTTCTCCTCTTACCCATGTATACAAGAGACAGGAAATGCTTTTGAAATGGAAAATCTAAGGTATAGGCCAAATTACCTTGTGGGAGGAAATTAGGAGCTACTAAGGTTTTGGAGAATGCTCAGTTTGTTTCTTAGCTTTCAAAACAAAAAGCCAGCCTGTGGAATGTGGTGAAATTTTTGATTCTACACAATTAAGCACAGAACACTGTTAATATTCTGAGGTCCCTTTAAATCACTCTTTGGTTCTAAGGTATAATCAAGTGTACCAAAGTCATTTATAAAAAATATTTCTCTAATCTGTTCTCAAAGACATCTAGTAATAGAGGTTCTACACTTCCAAGCAATGTTGAAGACAGTTTTTCCCCGTTCTTGAAAAATCCTGCCTTTTACTATGATGTTAAGGCACCTGATGCAGACAATTGCAGTTGCAATTGTTTATCTTAAACTATTGCACCCAATACTTAGATAGATAGATAGTCTACATACCTGGTGTACCTGGTTCATAGGCATAGGAAAGTATTTACATGTCTATGGCAATTTGTAAGTCTGCCTTTACAAGTGTAATATGCAAACGAAGAGCAATCCACAGAAAATCTGCATTTTTAACTATATAGAACTTCTCTCACTCATCGTTTCTGGATTAAATATATGAATTCATTCTCTGGAGTCATCTGTTTAAAATGCCTCACCGAAATAATGCTTTGGAAAATATGATTAGCTTATTTCCTGCCAATAGACTAGACTGCAGTATCTCTCAAGCAAAGTACTAGAAGGTACTTAGTTCTAGATATTTTAAGAACGTACAAAGACATACAGATTTTTCACTGGTCCTTCTCCTGTCTTCTGTATATACATTTTAAAATACAATATATTTTTTTTTCTAACAGGAATGTAGAATGTCTGTGGGAGATTTTGATAGAAGTTGTATTTTCTTCCATAAATTCTGCTCATTGTTTTTTCATTTCCTGCACAGGTTGTCTAAAGTGAGTATTTAATACACTGTTTTTCAGTCAATCATTTAGAATAATTTAGAAGGTTCCATGGAGAACCTTTTTTCTAAATGGATTCTGTTTAATAGTGTTTAATTTTTAAAATGATAAAAATATTGATTTGTGAAACACATCAGATCATACTAACTGGAAAATACTTAAAAAAACCAGGAACAGTTTTCTCCCTCACATTTTTACTTTCTGTGAAATGTACTAGCTGAGAATTATTTTATACTTCTAATCCATCCCATGCAGTTTTCAAGAAAAAAAGCCAGCTTTTAAAAATCTATGTTAATAGAAATAATTTGGTTAAATAACATTGCCTTTTCAGACAATGAAGTAGACAAAATGAAGACAACTTGTATGTCATTCTGCTCTGTGATATGTTGGATTTGACCTGTACATCCACATGCTATTAATTATATAGTTTCTGACCCAGTTTCCACCTTTTATGTTTCTCACGTCAGTCTTTCATTCATTAAAGAACTCATGGTTTAGCCCAATTGGTCTTTTGTTGAACTGCTTCTCTTTCTTTTGCTTGAGAGTAATTTGTGTGGGTGCCCTTCACATCGTTCCTTTAAGAAACTGCCAACTTTTTTTAGGTGCAGTTATGACAGAATGCTTCTGTCTAAACGTGAAAACTAATAGCCTGTCTTGTCCTTCAGCTCTCTGCAAGGAGAAAAACTGGTGTGAGCTCTCATTCAAATACTGGTAGTATTTGGCTATAATACTCCCTTGCCATAGTTTGACAATACATTGTGTGAGGTCTGAGATACTCTGCTTGTTTTTGTATAACTGTAAGTTTGTGTGCCATAGTGGGATTAATTTCAAAGAATGCATGCACACTGATGTATGCTAGCAGCACATTGCTGGTGCTACCTGTGTCTATGGCAAATTCCTGATTGTGAGGTTCTATTTTATTAAGTGATCCTTGGACATATTTATCTTTTATATATCCTGGTTTCCTCACGTAATCTTTGTTTACTTAATAAAAAACCTTTTAATTAACAAGGTTATTAAAAGTGATCCAATTTTCATCTTCTTGCTTCGATCAGAATTAAGTAGTTTACAACTTCTGCAAACCAATACAGCCACCATTGAACAAAAAAAGCCCGAACACGGCCTGGATAGAATTTTGAGTGAAACAATCTGACTGCTGAGTAGAGAAAAAAAATTAGATCTTGGGAAAAAACAAGGCTTAAGAATATTGAAATTCAAAGAAATACTAGAAAATATGGCGCAAAAATAAAGATATGATACCTGTGCTCTTTGGTGTACATTCTAATGTAATCAATAAAATGTTCAGAATATTGCAAGTGGAACTCATTGCATTTCTGTGGACAACCACACTTTTTGCTGGATTTTACTATAATGCAGATTTCCTTAATTCTCCGATTCAAGTCAAGACATTTCACATAGTTTACAGGAAATATTATTGCACAATTTTACTCTATGATATAAGATTTGCGACTCAAGTACTGGAGTGTCCGTAAGTCTGGGCTGGATACTGGAGAGACCACAGGGGTCTAAGTGTTGGCTACTGGAGAGACCAGAAGGCCCAAACCAGCTCATGGAGAAACTATGGAGACTACCGGAGTTAGCTACCAGTAAGATCATAGGTTTGGACCATCTCAGTTGCACATGTATGTGACTGTGTGAGGCAGCTGGGAGACCAGGGGATCCAGCAGCAACTACTGGCTGGACTAGTTGCCTAAGGCCAGTTACTGGAGGAATCCATAGTACATTTGTCTGTGCGTGTCTATTTTCCTGCCATTGGAGTGTATATTCAGGAGACAGCATTTATATCCCACACTTGACCAGTGCTTTATACTGAATCATGTAACTGTACAATATCTTTCCACAAGACTAATATAGAAAATACCTTTAATAAAAACTAGGTTTTAAGACACGAAACTTTAAAGCTGTAAAAACAGAAGAGTTAACCTCTAAGGTAAGTTATATAGCTGTATGTAACTAAGAATCCTTTCTGAAAACCTTTAGCAGGAAAAAGAAATTAGAAAGATTTCCCTTTCTTTAAAGAGATAAGCTGCCAAAATTCTCATTTTTGTAAAGAAAAACAGTTTTACGTGATTTCAAAGAAGCTGGTAAGCCACTTGGGCATATAGACATTTTTAAAGAACCCAAGTGCAGAAGAGAAACAGTGTAGAACCCAAGCGCAGAAGAGGAACACTATCATTAAAGCAAAGTAGTTTTCTTTCATACAGTCAGACAGCCAAGCAGAGGGCATGTCTACAATACTAGATGCTGACCGTGACATGTCCATCTGACCTAGAAAGTGGATGGACCACACATGAGCAAAAAGTTGTGTAGTGACATTAGTGTGACACTGAGTTTGAGTTAATAGGCCCCACTTCTCTGCATGGCTAACATTAACTTGAGCTCAGGATGATGCTTGCAGTTTTGATGTTTGCTGTCCTTTGCTGGCCAGTTTCAATGACATCTCCCCGTATTCCACTTAAATATCTTTGCTGGTGTCAAGTCTCATTTTGCAGTATACTTAAGCAATATTCTCTTATGGTGAAAGTTCCAATTTCTGATCATTTCTTGTCTGATTATTGTGCTCTGATACCTCCTTCTTTGGCAACATGGTTTTTTTTACCTCTGTTCTCATATTCAGCTCTTTATTCTTATCTCACTGTTTTTTAGGACTCTTCTGTTTATTGTACTTTGTATGATTTTCCCCTTTGGTTAATTTCTAAAGATTCAGTTCTTCTAGCACCTCTTTCTACCACAAGTTCTGGCTCTCAAACATCACCTACAGCTCTACATTTGGCTACAACTTAATAAAAAAGGAAGTTGGAATTAATAAAATTTACCATTTTAAAACAAAGCAATTTGCTACATTTAGGAATTATGTGTATTTCTAAAATTCTGTAATGAATATAACTGAACAAATTAATCTGCTACTGAAAGTGACTGTAAGAGGAGAAATATTGTCTAATTATTAATCAGAATTGCAAAATTCGCTGATTGTACAACAATGCTTTGGGATTAAAAACATAGAAATATTCCAGCATCTGTGAGCAAGGTTTAAAAATATGATCCATTATTTCTTTTATTACAAAATGCTTATTTAATTACAATAATAAAATGCCATAAGTATAATCCAAAATGTGAATCACATGGT
>VYXH01012207.1:9273-31089 GCA_013397275.1 Burhinus bistriatus | reverse complement strand
TCACATGGTAACAATCCATGTCATTCAAAATATGAAGGAATAAGACACATATCTAGTCAATCTCCAAGTATGTTATTTCCTTATCTACTGTCAATATAAGGTAGTACAGTTCTGTTTTACTAGGCCTAGTTTCATGCCAACCAAAACTTCAGCATGATAGACCGCACTTGATCTCCATTACTTATCTGCATTGTCTTTGCAGGCTGTAGCTTTGAAATGGTAAAAATGGCCAATGTCTTCAATACTGTTTGGAGTGTTTTATCTCAAATATCTGAATGAAGATTATATTTCTGTTATAAAAACATGCTTTATATTCAGTAAGTACAGGTTGTTTTTCTTTGCCCCATCCCCCATATGCATCAGTTACTGTTAACAGATAAGTGCAGTTTATCTTAGACAGACGACCATTTCTTGGTTGGTATTTTAACAAAGTGAAGATTACTTGTAACAATATTGTAACATTTAAAGTGTGTATATAAATATATTCCTTTTATTTTTTTCAAACATAAAAAATTATTCTCATCCAGAGGAAGGATAGATGAACTAAACTGCTGCTGAAGTAATTAGGAAGCAGAGATGCTTTTCTTTATACAGACAGAGAAATCTAGATAGATAGGAGCATTGGATAAGCATCAATGGAATGAAATTTAACAAGAACAAATGCTGGACTCTGCACCTGGGACAGAGTAACGTCAGCACAAGTATAAATTGGGAGAGGAGTGGCTGGAGAGCAGCCCTGCAGAGAGGGATCTGGGGGTGCTAGTCAACAGCCTGAGAGTCTGTAGCGTCNGTAACATTTAAAGTGTGTATATAAATATATTCCTTTTATTTTTTTCAAACATAAAAAATTATTCTCATCCAGAGGAAGGATAGATGAACTAAACTGCTGCTGAAGTAATTAGGAAGCAGAGATGCTTTTCTTTATACAGACAGAGAAATCTAGATAGATAGGAGCATTGGATAAGCATCAATGGAATGAAATTTAACAAGAACAAATGCTGGACTCTGCACCTGGGACAGAGTAACGTCAGCACAAGTATAAATTGGGAGAGGAGTGGCTGGAGAGCAGCCCTGCAGAGAGGGATCTGGGGGTGCTAGTCAACAGCCTGAGAGTCTGTAGCGTCAGCATTTCTTTACCCAGAGGGTGGTCACACACTGGAACAGGCTTCCTAGAGAGGTGGTCAATGCCCCAGGCCTGTCAGTGTTTCAGAGACATTTGGACAATGCCCTTAATAACATGCTTTAACTTTTGGTCAGCCCTGAAGTGGTCAGGCAGTTCAACTAGATGAACTGTTCTGTTCTGTTCTGTTCTGTTCTGTTCTACTCTGTTGTAAGTCTAATTCTCATTCTAATTCTATTAAAAAAAATACTAGCAGCTAGTTCTCCAGAGTTGCCCACAGCTGGAATTTCAATCCCATTGTTATTGTATGGCTCAAGTTATTGATGTTTACAACATCCTTACCATAAAAATTTAACCTACACCTTCTCAGAAAAGCAATGACAACTTGATAACTAGTATATGGAAATGTATAGCCAGAATTTTTTAAATGGCTTGGGAAGCTGGGGGGTATGACTCTGACCCCACAGATCCATGTACGTTTTCAATTTTCATGTTGACAGTGCTCATTTTAATGCCTTTCATCACAACCTACATCTGTGTGCTTCCTCCCCTCTTATGCCTCTCCAGTTACATCAGCTTATTAACTTTGCAGGATCTATTGTAAACTGGATGTAGGAACTGGTCCACCTGAAAAAAAAACTTGCAAATTTGATCAGATCTTCCATGAAATAAGTTTTTTAGTTGCTTGATTCAGTTCACAGGGTTGTTCCACAGTCAATTGCATCAAAACGAAAGAAGCAATGCTCCATGTCTTGAAATGAGCAGGGGGAAGTCAGGAATTATCTATGAAGGATGACTAAAGAAAGTGCAATTTAGTGTAGGGAAATGAAGACTGACTGAAAACATTATGCACCTTCAAATACTGAGAAACAGAAAGATGCCAGTGCTGCTGTTGAATTTGGAACTTTGCCCTAAGAATCACTGCAAAATAGGGTCAGAAACATCTGCTCTATCTCCAATACTAAAGCACTTTCTCATTCCTGAAAGACATTTTTCTAACCTACTTTTAATGATTCAGCAATGGATTTCCCCCAACTGCCAAGAAATCTACAAATCTTAAAAAAAAAATAAAAAATCTGCCTTCTGCATAACCTCTCCTAAACTCTTACATGAAAGTCTTCCTAATTTCTCACTTAAATCACCTGTTCTGTGATTTGGAACTATTACTGTTTGCTCTGTGCACCGCAGACAGAGAACAGATTACCCTGTTCCTTTTTGTGGTGGCTTTTAAGTATTTGAAAGTTGTTATCATATCCCTCTACTCTCATCCTCCTATCTTATCTTCTCAAGATCAAAGATTTCAAGTTTTCCCCTTGTCATAGACTTCTCTGGATTTCTGACAAAGCTTGCTGCTTTTTCCTAGGTTCTCTGAAATCATTCTACCTCTTCTTGAAGCCAAACACTCCAAAAATGAATGAAGTACTTCAACTTAGTCATTGCCATTGCTGAGGAGGAGAAGGAAAAACACACATTTTACGAACTGTACTCTTCTTTATAACTGACGTAATACTTGTCCTTCTCCCAAATGATAGTTTTTCCTAGTAAACCAGGAAGTAGCCGTATGTCCAACTCAGTTAAAATACGTTTATCTGCAAAGAATAACTGAAACATATGGCAAAATAGAAAGTCTTTCTTTGGCAAACAAAGCATGGTTTCAATTTGCAAATAAATTTCATATTCAGATAGTTGAAGTTAAGCACACCAAACAGTATTCAACAGGCTTAACTCTTGCTCAGCTGGTGATCTGCTATAGTCTATGGTTCCTTTTATTTTTGCAGAATTAGTATTTAGTTATTCCCCATTCTATCGCTGTGTAGCTATTTTTTCCTACCTGAATTCATAAGTTTCCATCCTTTCTTATTGTGTTGTCTCTTATTTTTTCATAACATTATTTCAATTTTTAAAGCTATTTTGGATTATTTACCATTGCAGCTCCACCACATCAATGTTCTTTCATTTGTTCACTTTTTAAGTCAGTGTTTAAGTGTTTAAGGATGTTAATAAAAATCCTGAATAGTACTGGATACAGGACAGGTGCATATAGAACTCCACTTGATAGAGACTTTTGATGCTGAACCATTGATAACGACCTCTGCTTTGGTTTTCCAACTAGTTTTCTCTTGACCCTAACATAAATTAATCTTGACCATGTTTCGCTGCTAGCTTATGAGAATGTCATGTGATATAGCATTGAAAGCTTTATTAAAATCAAGATATTTACTGTTTCTCTATCTATAAGGCCTGCTGTCCTCTCAGAGAAAGAAATCAAACTGGTTTGACAGCATTTGTTCATGACAAAGCTGTTAAGTTACTCCTCTCCTTCTTCCCCTCATGATGTTTATAGGTAAGTAGTTTGATGATATTGTTCTGTTTCTCTCCTTCAGAATTAAACAGATACCACTAGCTCTCCCTTTTGGTATTAACAGCATTCAGCAGTTCATGGAGACTGACTTCTTTAAAGAAAGGTAATTAAAACCTTTGGCCTTTCCACTTGTTAGACAGGTAAAATTATTTTGGTCTTTCTCTTCTGTTATTGTACCAGATTGTCCCTCTTTAGTCACATCTCATTTCATTTCAAATTTCTTCACTGAAAGGGTTATCAAGCATTGGAACAGGTTGCTCAGGGAAGTGGTGGAATCGCCGTCTCTGGAGGCATTTAAAAGATGGGTAGACGTGGTGCTGAGGGACATTGTTTAGTGGTGTTTTTTTCAGTGTTAGGTTGATGGTTGGACTTGATGATCTTAAAGGTCCCTTCCAACCTAGACAATTCTATGATTCTATGATTCTGTGATTCTATGTGTTGTGCTTGGGAAAGCTGATAACCTTGATTTATAAGAAAACCAAGACCCTGTGCTGTTAATAAGTTGAGGAATATTCATTCCTATTCAAAGGCTTTAAACGGGGACTAAACCCAGGAAGATAAATGTGCTGTATTGAAATGGTCCCTTGAGGGAAAAGATAGGTAAGGCATGTAAGGATTTCCCTAAGGAAAACAAATAAATTCTACAGTAAAATGTGAAAAGGACTTACCAGCAATATTTACTATAGTAAACAAAATAAAGTCATGGCAGAAGCACAAGCACTAGTATGCATCTGTCCATACTGTTTAACACTTAGCACACTCCTGGTCCAGTTCTAGCCTGTTCAAATCAGGACTCTCCCAGGGGGTGCACAGGAGCGTTTGGGAAGAAGCATGGACCAGTTATTGTTCCCTACAGGCAGTGTGGGACAAGGCCGTATTGTTTTTGAGAAAAGAGAGTTTAGCTATACAAACGTGGGATGTGTGGCACCACATGTTCATGGGGCTACAGAATTGTTGCTGGTTCATTTTATATACTGGTATAGACACAGCCACTAACTTCTAATTAATCAATGGGTTCTTTTATTTTGATTGCTCCCAGTCTTCTGGATTTGTCTGAGTTTTTCCATGTTTTATATGATTCTCTTCTACTCATCTGTTGCCATTTGACCTAGCTTCTGCTTTCTTTGTGCTCACTTCTTATATTTGAGGTCAAACAAGAACTTACGGTTTATTTGGGCTGTTGCTTTCTACACTGTATATCCTCTGCATTGGAGGAGCGTGTAGTCAGTATAATAGTACACTGTACTTAAGGCGATACTTGTTTTCCTTTAGTCTTTTCTTAGACTTACCTCCTGTGTAATGTTACGTATTAATTTTCAGAACTGAAGCCTGCTAATTTGGAATCTGATTGTTTTATTTTGCTGTATTCCTTTCATCAAAAGATCAAAATCCTTCACTGTCACTAGTGATGGTAGATGATTCTACTAGTTGCTCATTAGAAGCTTTGTTTTCTTAATCTTTCTAGGTTAATTGTGTTTACTAGGCCCTCACCATGATAACTGTTTATGTTTTTGTCCCATTTAAAAACTCTCCAGAAATTTCAGTACGTTTATCTGCCACTGTATTACAGATGCCAGACCAACTGTCCAAGCAAACATCACCGAGTCACTCCTAAATCTGTTCTTACAGTCAGTACAGAAAGTACAATCGGCCTGTTATGAACTGATACAGTGGAGAATCAGTAGGATAATTAGTATGTATTACTATAAAACAGTGTAGTTTTGTCCAGTGAAGCACAAAGAGGGGTGAAAAGGAGGTGGTGTTTGCTTGGACACTGGAAACAATGCAATCATCAGCTATATACATTTGGAGGAAATTATCTGAAGTCTAAGATGAAGCAGCACTCTTAGGAAACAAGAACTTTACACATAAAAAACAGTGAAACAGGAGCACATTAGTTTGGAATGCACCAACAGATATAAACATGCTTTCTGAAGAGACAGAAAGGAAGGCAGCCTCAGCGTGCAAGAACTAATGAATTCTGTTCAATCAAGATCCAACTCACTGAAAGCTTCCAGCAGCTTGTGATAGAACATTCTCATGCCCTGCAGCTCACTGGAATGGAAAACTGTGAGACAGAGGTTGCAGTCACAGATGAGAGAAAAAAGAATTCAAATTAAAATACAGTGGTGTAGGTGCTAAAGAGAAATTGTCTAAGTGCAAAAGAGCAAAGAAGATAAGGATCAAAGACAACTCAAGAAGCCTCTATTGTGGTAAAATCCAGATGGTTTTAAAATATTTTTAGTAGAAAAGAAACATAAAAGCACATTATATATGTATAACGATGTCTACAGTTGGAGGAGAATTTCCTTAAATAAAAAGTAGTTTCAAAACCCTAAGCAAGAAACAGCTGAAACAGCAAAAACTTGAAAAGGACACTGATCCACATGTCTCTGTTTACCTGTCAATTAACTGTATGTTGCCTGCTTGTATTGTTAATTCTTCAGCACAGAGATTTCTGTCTCTCCGTGTCTGAAAAATTCATGAACTACATCAGTAGATTACACTTTCACGTTCTAAAGTGGTTGTCAATGCTGTGGTGGAATCCTGCAGCTCCTGAACTAGAAAAATTACTATTTTTAAAGTTGTAGTTATTTTCCATTACAGATCCACCTGGAATTGAATTATTTTACAGGAATATTCCCTGTAAGCGGATAGATGTCTAACCTTCACTAAATGCTGACTGGTATTAGTTATAACATTCCTTACTATTCACTTTGTTAATGTACAACGCTTCTAAAATAAATCCTGCCAAAACTCAGAGATCTTATTTTGTTTCTCATTCAAGATTCAGTAGAGATTGTGATACAGTGCTCAACTATGGAGATGATGATGAAAACAAAACATTTCACAATATATTTACTAATACATTAGAAAACATCATAGATATAGGAAAATGATTCACACCCATGAAAATGTAGGAGAACATACACAAAATTTCGGGTGCCATATCTTTTTTTCTAAATGTGCCATTAAAAGTACTCAATTTGATTAATGTTGAAGGTAGCAAATGGAACATATGAATTTCTTTTTTCCTCAGAACCTGAAATTATTGTAGATTCGATAGAGATGGCAACAGCATTCAAAAAGTGCGCATTAGCACGATGTAAAACCATGTTACATATTACTCATATGCTGACAAGCTCACTAGAATTTTATAGTCTGAAACTACATGTAGTAGTAGTTATATCCACGCTTGTAAATCAAACTATCTAGGAACAGTCCTTGCCATTGGAACCTGATTGCCTATAATGTTAAATTGCTGGAATGGTCCCTGACACAGATTTGGTCCAAGTCTTCTATTCTTTCCCAAACAGCTGCAGATCTGGATACAAATCTGGAGCTTGCACAAGGGACCAGTCTCAGCAGGTGATCTGGATGCAACTACAGTGTATTGGAGGGCAGTACAATGTAAAAGCGTAGGCACAGAGTATTTCATGTCAGTTGGACTCCAAGTCAACTAGGTACATTTAATTTATGAAAAAAGAGGCAGTTGGAATAACCACCTGGCAGAAAGGAATGCTGAAACTTTTTAATATGCAAAGGAAGCCTACTGATATTGTACTTGAAGTATACATAAGAAAGAAGCCAGCATGGGTTCACCAAGGGCAAGTCCTGCCTGACCAACCTAGTGGCCTTCTGTGATGGAATGACTGCATCGGTGGACAAGGGAAGAGCTACGGATGTCATCTATCTGGACTTCTGTAAGCCTTTGACACGGTCCCCCACAACATCCTTCTCTCTAAATTGGAGAGGTATGGATTTGATGGGTGGACTGTTCAGTGGATGAGGAATTGGTTGGATGGTTGCATGCAGAGGGTAGTGGTCAATGGCTCAATGTCCAGATGGAGATTGGTGACAAGTGGTGTCCCTTGGGGGTCTGTGTTGGACCAGTACTGTTCAATATCTTCATCAATGCCATAGACAGTGGGATCGAGCGCACCCTCAGCAAGTTTGCAGATGACACCAAGCTGAGGGGTGCAGCTGACATGCCTGAGGCATAAGATGCCAACCAGAGGGACCTGGACAAGATCAGGAAGTGGGCCTGTGTGAACCTCATGGGGTTCAACAAGGCCAAGTGCAGGGTCCTGCACCTGGGTCAGGGTAACCCCTGGAATCTATACAGGCTGGGGGATGAAAGGATTGAGAGCAGCCCTGCCAAGAAGGACTTGGGGGTACTGGTGGATGAAAAGCTGGACATGNCTTATTGCAGGGGTGTTGGACTAGATGACCTTTAAAGGTCCCTTCCAACTCAAACTATTCTATGATTCTATGATTCTAAGAATAAACAAGTATTTTAATTTTTTAAGTATATGTTATGACTAGTAAACTGTAAGTGATGTTTTATATAGCATCAAAGCTGTACATGCTAATATGCATATGCTAGTGTGATAATCTATAATACATGGTACTTCATAGCTTGTTGTTTTAACATATTTCAGCAATGTAACCTTCCTAGCTGTCCAAATGGTTATTTGGTACAATGGAGCTAAACAGTTAAGAGAGCAGCAGAAAAAAGTGTGTGAATTTTAGGAGTGTTAGTGTTTGGGTTTGGTTTTGTTTTTTTCCCTGTTAGCTCAGGCAAAGTCTCTTCAATTTTAAAGCTGCAGAGCTGGGGGTGGAGATGAAGGGACTATTCCTTGAGCCTAATGATCATTACTGCTGTTTCCCATATTTTCTGCATGCTAAAGGCATGGGATTAAGGGAATACCCTCAGAATATAAAGTACTCTAATACGATTGAACTAATAATCTGATTACAGAATGAGCTGTGCACTGCTCAAGACGCACACAGTGAATACAGTATGCATGCAAACATGCATATAAATGTGTCTCATCATTAGAAAAACTTTGCATCACAGTACTTATGATCTCATTTACAATTTAAGGATCATTGTCTACCTAATCTATTGCCACTATATCCTTATTACCCCCTGAAAATTCTTTGTGTCTGAGAAACATTCCACACTGTTCAGTGGATGAAGAAAAGCAAGACTCTGATTAATCCCATATAATTTTAGTCATGTAACACAGACATATAGATTATAAACATACACTTTTCCATAGTAAAGTGGGAAAATGTTAAAAGAAGCTAAGGCATCCTCAGCTTCCTTTAAAATCATTCCAAGCACCAAAACAATGTTCTAGGAAAGACTCTATTTACATTTCTTGAAACAAAATCTGATTAATTTCTCCAAGAAAAACATACTTTCCTGAATAGCCTACTTATTAAGTATGCACCCTGTTAGGGTATTAAATAAAATAACAGGAATGGCTGTGGCAAATGCTAAATGTGTAATACATGCAAATATGTTGGTCAGCCTATTAACAGCTGCAGTGTTGTTATAATGGGTACCTGGACTTTTTTACCGACATCATTGTGTATCTCAGAGCTGAATTTTATGACATTTTGTAAAGGGCAAAAGATTTGGGATTGGATTTTGTTTTGGCTCTTTATGATTTATTGAGGAATTCAGAAGTTCTTTTCTTCTGGCTTAATGTTAAAGGTAAAATCGCAGGCAGTCTCAAATGACACCTGGAAATGCTGATATCACATGAGACAAGGCAATGAAAGTCAGGGAACTGAAAGAAATTTTGTTTGCCTTTTGACATTAGGAGAGCTGGCGATTTTTAAAGAATCCCAACCCCGTGTATTAGCTGATGTATGCGAGACAACGTGTGATTTAACACGTATTAACGAATTAACATAAACACCAGGGAGCTTTGGCTTCAGTAAGATTACTTAAAAGGTTAAAGTCTTTCTCAGTGGAGTCAAAACTTTCAATAAAGCCACCTTTGTATGGATCTTTCCCCTCCCCCCTGCTGCCCCCGAATTCAAACAGAATATAAATAGCTGCCTGAGACTGATTTACAGTTTTATTAAAGTAACATCTTATTTCAGCTGGGAAGCACAGAAATAGAAAAATGTCTTTAAAATTATCAATGCAGAGTCTAATCCAGATTGTGTATTAGAAATCTTAACTGGTTTAGCTTGTTGAAATAGAAAAGCATGTACAAAGATTATAGATCCAAGATCCTAAGATACATTCAACCCAAATGCCAAATAAAGAAATAAAAGTGGGACGTTTGATTTTGGCTATTCATTGTACTTTCTTAATTTGTAGTCTGTTTTTACACTTTTATTTGGGTGTTCAATTGTTCATAAAATTCAAATACCTTAATATAGCCAATATAAGAATAATCATGCATATTAAATATACAGTACTATCAATAGAAAAAGAATAACAAAACCAATAAATGAATTGTATATGAATATGGAAATTGGAGGAAGTTACGTGACAGTTTCTACCTTATTGAAAAACTGTCACTAAGAGACAATTAATTATAGATAATTTAGTCTAAAGCAAAAGTTGATTTTGCCACCTGGCCTGTTGTTAGGCCAAGCAGCTGGCAGTTAGTAAAAGTAACCTAAACTGAACCCAAAATGTACAAAGACAATGAGTAGCTGCCACAGTGACTTAGTCTTCTTAAACAAGATTGAAGGAGATAAAGAAAATAGCGTAATAGCTCAGACAAGTAAAACAGCTGCTGAATTAAGTGAAAATACAACAAACAAGGAACTGGGAAAATTACAGAAAGTGACCAGAACAACCAACCTGTGAACGCTCAGAATGAAGAAAAGCTGAGTACTTCTAAGTTACGTCATTTCCCAGTACCCCACACTCCCTGGACATTTAGAGAACAGATCTAAGATCTTGTTAACAGGGATTATACATCACTGGTGAGTTTTGCGTAGTTACATATGCAGCCAGTCTTTAGGTCACTGGCTGCTCAACTACCCAGAGTGACAGTTTGGACAATGGATTTGACATCCATGGATGGGTTCAAAGTTTGAGTGAACCAAAGTAAAATTTTTGGATTGAAAGACTGACCTTCCAGCTCTCACTGATCTCAAACCCCCTATTTAATGGGGCCTATAGAGCAAGTCTGTATGGTTAATATGCTATGTCCTTCAAAAATAACTCATTTTGCCTAGGAAGGAATGACCCAGAAACACCAATTTACATTAATTCTTACTTCAGAACTTCCTGTACATAACAGTTTTCATTCACACTTGATTAGATGAAATGCTTTTTTGAAAAAGGAAATTGAATTATGATCTTGATATTTAAAAGAAAAGCAGACAGCTACTATCATCCAACCTTTCTCAGACATTAATAAGCCATTAGCAATTATTGATAATACCTCAAGAGCATCATGATAGATGCACTCATCTTCTCATCAACATACACAGGAGCTTGAATTTTAATTCCAATCAATCATGAGATTATTTAATTAAAATTAAATGTTGAAGTCTTGAGTTTTGCTTAAACTCCAAGTCCCTTCATATCTACTTAACCTTCCATGTTATAAACTAGATTCTCTGAGCATAACTTTGTTTGTAAGAATATGTATACCCTCTATGTGCCAGACTGTGCACTGAAGACTTTCCAAGCTTGCTTCTTTTCCTCTCCTGCTGCTACTTACCCTCCCTTACAACTTCTGTTATTTGAGTCCCCTAGGCAATCTCACCCCGTGCAAGCAGTGTAAGTGGGTCCAGATCACAGGAACTGCCATGCAGCATAGCTGCTATGCGTGAGAGACAGTCAGCAGCTCTAATCGGTAAGCTCTTCTGGCACTTATGTTTTTCTGTCATGCCAGAAACAAGATGAACACAGGTCAGTGTTTTCTATAAGGCTTGTTTTGCAGAGAATGCACTTTTGCAGTGAAAAGCTTGTGGCAGAGGCCCCTGGGCTACTGTCTATCAATTTCATTTTAAGTCTTCTCATATTTTTCTGTTTCAGCATTCCTATGCAGACAGGTAAGGTGCAGCTTGGCCAGGTTTTCTAAAACCTCTGTCAAAACAGGAACTTTTTTTGAGTTCTTTTCAACTTTTGAGCAGGCAGGCTCAAATGACTGGTACAGTTAATAGAAGTATACCAGTATGTCCCAGTAATCAATCAAATCACAAGTCAAAAGTATGAAACCTTCAAAACTACAAGTATAGAGCAAAAAACAGGCCTCAGGATGGAAAAATCTCAGGGACAGAAAAGGCTGGGAGGATGTGATGTTCAAATACCTGCTTTCAGCAATCCTCATTTTAGCTGTTGGATGTACAATAGCCTTGCAATGCATGATGACAGAGATAGAGTGGAAAATCTCTTCTCTGCATTCATGACAACAATCTGCACAACAAAGATGGGAAAGCAGAAAGGATCCTTAGCAGGAATATATCCTGTCACAGCAGATTTCAACCACCTCTTTAATAGTGTTGCATAAATTTCCGATTATGCAGAGAAATTAACACTGTATCTCTTTAATGGCTTCATTTCTGTATGTTGTTTAATTCCAAACCCAAAATGTACTTATTCTCAGAAAAAAAAAAAGAAAAAACAATCAATAAAAAGAGTTCAAATGAGGCAGAAAGAACTGACACTTTCACCTTGGAGTTTCTTTTCACTGCTAGAAAATGACTATTCTTCCTCACCCTCTGCCCCCCGCCCCCCCTGCAATTTTTTGGTTCTAGTTAACTGATTCATTATGTTTCTCTCACAACTAGCTATAATAAATACGTTTTCCATGAATTAAGTAACATGCATGCAGTTTCTGGGTAGATAAGAAGTGTAATCAGCTGGAAACAGCTCTAACTCACCAGTATCATTGCAGCCACATTTCCTGTTTGAGTCACAGAGCAAGACCACTACTGAATCCAGAAATTACAGTGCAAAAGGCTATAGCAAAAAGAACACTACTTTTTTCTTTTTTCAGGCCAAAGCCTCAGCTAGTTTAAAAATTTGTAACTGTAAAAAACACATTATTTTTGTGCAATGGCTAGGGCCATCAATAGGGCCCAGAAATAATACCAGAAACAAAAGATATATATGTCTCCTTTGATACCTGAAGGTAATATTGTAGAAATATTTTATTACATGTAGTGACTGTTACTTAATTTTATAGTATTCTCTATTTTGCTACTACAGTGCTGAAATTGGAATTAGAAACTACAAATGCAAATCAGATGCACTAAAAAAGCTTGCTCAAACAAAAGCTTATATGCAGACCTAGCACCAAATGCAAATCCTGTATTCTCCACCAAATGAAGAAACAAAGTATTTCTTCACAATGGAAACAAACATTTCTGAATTACTGTTAACCTGCTGAAGTCATGCCAAAGAAGAAACAGCCAGACTAGTATATAAAAGAATACCTTCACATTTAAGGATTCCATTGAGGAAGGAATTTTCCATGTCAGCTGAGCAGTGTGTGGGAAAGAACTGTTTTTATTTTACCACGGTTGTGATTAGAAATATTTATTTCTTTGTTGACATTTACAGAGTTTAATATGCAAACATAAAAATCCTCCAAAAAAGCAATGGGAACAGTTTTACTATCATACCCTTTCAGAAACAAAATGCACTAAGTCATCATAATCACAGGAAAAATATTTCCATCGATTTTTAGTTATGTTATAGTTTCTGTAATTTTAGTCATCAGCTTGGAGTCTGAAATCTCCCACTTATCCATAAAATACATAAAAAGCTGGTATCACTGAGGAAAGGTCTCCTACCTCTGCTTTTTCTTGAAGGGACCAAATAATTTGGAAAGAAATACCTGAGAATAAATTAAAATAATGTGCTCAACAAAATACTATAAGCCTATCTAGTTGATGACTAAGCATAATAAATGGTTCTTTTGTCTCCATAATCTTTGCAATTTCATAGTATTTCAATAAGCATTTTTAGAAATACTTCAGGAAGAGATTTAGAAGTGTTTGTAACTGCAGCAATTTAATGCACAGTGTTTTTGCCTTAGACCTATGATTTCCATATGTAGAATAATATCACCGTATATTATGCTTATTCAATAGGAAAAAATTCTATCTCTCTTAATCTCTTTCTAAACGTAGTAGGGATAGTTGTGTTTTGTTTGTGGTTCCACACTTATTCATTTCTCATAGGAGTCTTTAGCCAGTTTACAGCAAAATTTACTGAGGTGAACAAAAGCAAATGCAGGAGGTAATTCTTAATTATAGTTAATTTCTCACTACGTTTACATAACTGAAAACTACTGAATTAAATCCACACCATTGATAAAGTTCAATATTAATATAAATATTATTATTCCAGGTATATTTTGTCAGTGTCCTTTAATCTTAAGACCTAATTAGAATTATTTTAAATTACCTAAAAACAGGGGATGTAAATGTAGTCATTTAGAATGAATATAGAATCTCAAAAGTCACACCTGAAATAAGAACTCAGGTGGGCTAAGACACAGGTATGCATGCTGACAGCAGAATAAGGAACCACAAATTATGGCAAAATGAATTTCAATTATTCTATTTAGTGAGGAGCAGCTGTATTAAACCTGGAGATGACAGTTCACTTTATAAGTGGAACAAATGAGCTGTTTGCTAGTGCTGAATGGGAGAGGTCTTGCTTCCTCACTTTTTCCCTGTTCATGTTGCTTCTGATTAAGTTCCTTCCATCCTATCCTCAGTAAGGCAGTTTTCCTCACCCTGCGTCACTGTCCAAGATACAGCATCCATATGATCTCAAGATTAAAGGTGTAATGAGTTAAACTGCTTCGGGGTTTTGGGGGGGTTTGGTTGTNATGCTGTTCATTCATTAACTCATAGGCTGTACCAAAGTTTCAGGATCTATTAATATCCGCAGCAAAAGAGAAATAAAGGCAAAGTATTGCCTGCTCAATAAATGTAAAAAAAGTGAATCTGAAGATTTAGAGAACTCTGTAGTTGGAAGAAGCAATCCTGAAAGTATTATAGGACAGCAAAACACAGTCAACTCTGTCCAGCAAAAGGTCACTGTAACTTGCCGATATTGGAACAAAGAAGTAATGTTCCCTCTTGAATGAGTTTGACTGAGTTGAACTTTGAGTAGATTGTGTGTTCCCTAAGAGATAATACTTTCAGACTGACAAATCAGGATTCACATCACTTAACCAGATGCCTATAGCTGAGCTTGTAGCTGAGCTATATAGGGGTCCCTATATGGTCAATAGAGAGAAATAGGCTCCTATAGAATGTGCCTCATCTTAACTCTTTCAGATAAAGGATAAGACAAATTTCTCGGAGAAGTGCCTATTTCTTCATTGACTATGAAGAGGGAGTCTACACAGGCTGTTGCAAGTATCCACATCTAGTTGGAAGAATTGCAGTCACAGTAACAAGGGGGATGGAGTTCAGAGACAAACAACAACAAATCGGAAAAAAATATAGAGAGATGGTAACTAAGCCTCATCATCACAGACAACTGCACACACCCTCTAGGGGCATATCTTTGGAGACAGAAGATTTCGCCCATCTCCAAGTATGATACCCAACCTTTTTTCACTCTTCCACCCCAACTAGCATAAAAATAATGAGAGAATCCTGTTCATCTTGATGAACTTGGGACTTAGACCTAAAGTCTGAATGAAACGTGGGATTAGACTTTCTTTTAATAAACTAGTAATGGAAGATTGAGGATGGAAGAAAAAGGGGTAAATTGCAGCAGGAAATAAATACAAGTAGTAAGGCCAAAACACTTTTTATGGTTTATGTGGGAGTCTTCAAAGAACACAGAAGATAGAAAGAGAAGTTCAAATGAAAATTAAAGAAATCATTGTTTGGCAATATTGCCTGATAAAATAAATTAGCTACCCCTCTGTCTCCCTCTTACATCACATTTTATTGTTGATTACAGTCACTGGGAACTTAGGATGGATTGTAAAGTCTGTAAGACAAATATATTGTGTGTGTATCCACAGAACACCTACCCTACATGCCCAATTTGAAAGCAATCTTATTTTTGCTGCCAATTTTTATTAGTTATTTCTGGCAACTTCCACATTCTGTTCTATTTTGCTTATCTAATCAAATTCATAACCTGGTATGTGGAATGCACATACCTGGAAGTGAAACAGCAGCCCTGTTCTTTATGATCTGAAGGCTGAGAAAAAATGAGACGGTAAACTTGGGTTTAGAAGGAGCAGCTCAGTGAGCATGGAGGGCAGAACCAGTCTGAAAGTTCATTTTTACCAACATTTGCTAATTGCAAACAAACGAAACAAATCCTAAGAGCAGGTACACAATACACCGACAACCTTCTTTTATAATCTGTAAAAACAATGCAAAACTTCTTCTAATCATACTATTTAAGATTTTTACTAACAGAAAAAAGAATTTTCCTATTATTAATTAAACTGTTTACTGTAAAGTGGCATACATGGTACCTTTATCTAAAATATTAGTTAAACTATTAATCCATTTGCTATTCCTGTCATCACCTCACTGACATGTGGAAAGAAATACTATGATCTTGCAGTTTAACTTCCCTTGTCAGTCAGGCTAGGGTCAGGGACCTGTGAAAAGAAATAGATGAGGGGGCTAGGGGGAGAAAAACATTTACAATTTTAATGCCAAGAAGTAACTGGAACAATGCTCTTGTCTTTGAGAAATTCTTACAATTATTTTGCTTTAGACAAGAACATCAATTTTCACTTTCTGTTATGAAATCTGCATGTAGAAACTTAAAAATTCACAATTTCCTTACTAAATATAGGGTACAATTTTATGTGAAAGATGGACAAATTGAATGCACTGGCAGACTCTCTTAATATTGTTTCCTAAGTACTTTAAAACCAAAATGATGGCTTTTTCATTAAGGTAATGACATACACATTTTTTGAATATGTGTAATTACGTAAATTCTGGTTTTGACACAAGCAAAGGCTATTGCATTGTAATTGTACATCTATTTATAATGAAAATTCATGTAATTTGATTTTTTTTCTATCTCTGTCAAGATGTACTGTCTTGTATTTATGGGTTTTTTTGTTATGAAACAGACCACAAAACACAACCAAAAGTCCTTCTCTCAATGCCCTTACCTTTCCACTCAATAAAGAAAACAAAGCCAAATAATTTCCACAAGGTTGTAATCAACCCAAAGAGTGCTACATAAAAGGAAACTTTCTGCATTAATGTAATCGTAAAGGCGAGTTTCATGTATGCAGCATCAGGCTAAAATCTAAGTTGACTTTCCCAGATACTCCAAGTTTAAAATAACAAAATAATGACTGTATGGTTCATCATTACTTCAGATCTAAAGTACTGCTAAGCATGCTAAATAACACTGAGCATGAAAATCACTGTGCCACTTAATGCAAATAGTTTCACACTCTCAGAGGAAATGGCTGCTACAATATCTAGAATATCAGAGGAGGATTAAAGTAGGAAGTTAATAAATATTTAGCAAAAAAAATTCCTGCATTTCCCTCTAACTTTTTGTGCAGACCTTTTTATTATTTAATGCTGGAAATTCCATTCTTTCATAGCCTCATCAGTTTCTTGAAAGTGTAGAACAGTGAGTTGAGATACCAGGAAAAAAATGTAGAAACATGTACGACCTACTGCATAATTACATTTCTTAGTGCACTTACAAAAATAATATTAATTTTTCCCTACTATGCATGATGAAAAATGAAGCTTCCTCCCACGAAACATACGCTAATTCATACATTCCATACTCATGTGGCTCTCCACTCAAACCTTAGAATTCTGATTTAATTGCTTCTCTTTTTATACTTGCTTTTCTTTTTAATCTCACAGCAATCAAATATGGGGTAATTTTGTCTTAGACACCCTCATTTTTAAGACAGTAATATCATAGAGTTAATATTGTAGTGGTGGAAGTGACGGGCAAGTAGATAAAAGAAAATCTTTACCTGCATTGTTTTGTACATTTGAGAGAATTCACTTTGTTGGTTAGTTAACAAGAAAGTTCCATTTAAACATGGTATGGTAACTGAAAAAAATACTATCAAATGTATCAAAACACACAAGTGCAAAAAAATGAAGTGAAATGGGGGAAACAGAATGACTGGTCTTAAATTAGTTAATAACATTGTACACATATGAAAATAGTGTGGAAGGAAAAAAATAAGTGGAATGCTGTAGTTCAGTACACAAAACATAGGAAAAACTATTGTTCACTGCAACAGAGGAGTAGTGTTAAAAGCTAAAATAACTGAATCAAATCAGATAAACAAATTCACTGCATTAATAAGGAAAACAGGATCAGTATGGACTGAGATTCCACACTTAAGCAGGAAAGCACAGGAGTTTTAAGACTATAATACTGACAGTGGGACTAGGATGATGACAGTGACTATGAGATAATGTGGGAAACCAGGAAACCTGAGAGCAAGGATAGCAAACAATAATGCAAAACAGGTGAATTCCACAGTGCTGCATTGCTGAGGCAAAAAATTATAATACTGTAATGGATTACTTCAGTGAATCCACTCAGGAAACCTACGGGAGGAGAAATAACTCGAGTTAGTCGTCCACAAAGTATAGGACATGATTCAAAACAATACTATTAAGGAGCTAATCTGTTACTGTGTCCACGATGTTCTTCATTTCATGGGCAACATTAAGCAAAAAAATAAAAAAATAAAAAATCCACCAATCTAGGGTTGAATTTCAAAAAAAGGAAATTATTTTTAAATGAGTGGCCTTGTTAAAAAGAAATAAAAAAGGAAATCTGCAACTGACATCATCTACCTGGACTTGTGCGAGGTATCTGACACTGTCCCACGTGACATCCTTGTCTCTAAATTGCAGAGACATGGATTTGATGGATAGACCACTCAGTGGATAAGGAACTGGCTGGATGGTCACACTCAAAGAGTTGTGGTCAATGGCTCAATGTCCAAGTGGCGAGCAGTGACGAGTGGTGTTCCTCAGGGGTTGGTATTGGGACCGGTACTATTTAACATCTTTGTTGATGACATGGATGTTGGGACTGAGCATACCCTCAGCAAGTTTGCTGATAACACCAACCTGTGGAGTGTGGTCNTTAGGAAGAAATTCTTCACTGTGAGGGTGGTGAGACACCGGAACAGGTTGCCCAGGGAAGTTGTGAATGCCCCATCCCTGGAAGTGTTCAAGGCTAGGCTGGATGGGGCTTTGAGCATGCTGGTCTAGTGGGAGGTGTCCTTGGCCATGGCAGGGAGGTTGGAACCAGCTGATCTTTAAAGTCCTTCCAACGCTAACCATTCTATGATTCTATGAATTTCTTATCTTCTCTGCTTGTAAGAGCCATGAGGACTTTTCAGCGGCACCAGGAGAGGGTTTCAGAAAAAAATAGAAGATTTCCTTACAGGGGATATACTGGACAATCTATTTCAAATATATGTGACAGTAGAAGATTTGGAACAGAATAACAAAATGAACTGTCACAAATTGCCAAAACTAAGTGAAAAGTACTCACTAGTTTTGAAGGAACACACCTCCAAAGTAATTAAATTATTAGTGTAGATGTGCAACGTTAATTAACCTTAATTCCAGTGTTTTCCAAAGCAGGTTGCTAGTGTGCATGCCTGGGTTCCCCTCCTTTTGCCCTGAATGTAAGCTAAGTACTAGTTCTGTTTCCCACTCATATGCAGTCTGACAACTCTGCAAATGAATTAAGTTCACTGTCAGAAAAGCTGCAGAATACAAAAGAACAGCCACAGCAACAAAAGATAAGTGAACATCAAATGCCAAAAAACCAGACAATTTTATTAAAATAATTATTCTTGCAGTATCTTAGAAAAGTAACAAATCATATAAAAAAAGAAACACAGAGAATCAATAGCATCCTGAGATTTAGTTATCCCATTCTCTCAAAGCTATTGCTTTTGCTATTGGTTCTGACTGAATGAATAATGCGCATCTTGCTTAACTATTAAAATCAATTTAATAGCATTGTATTTCCTTTTTGCATCAATACTAAGATTTGAATTGTATCATCCATCACTAGATTTCCGAGAGGCAGCTTATAGAGATTCACAAGTAACATAGGTAATCCATACGACGGAACACAAAGAAGTAAATAGAGATAAGGAAGACAAACAAGAATGAAAGAAAATAAAAATAAGGGAAGATACAGGTGGGAAACAAAATGAATGGTCACAAAGATCATGCATATTGTTACTGGATGCTCAGGAAAATATAAAAAAAAATGGAGTGCCACCTCTGGTTACTTGAACTTCAAAACTGCACAATGGGCAGTATTCTAGGTCACAAAAATGGAAAACTTCAAAATACAAATATTTTTAATCAAGCAAAAGAATGGGAAAAATATGATAAATATATTTGGACAAAGAATACAGAATTACTTTAAAGACACCAACAAGAAGTCACAGTAATAAATATAAATTTGTAACAAAAGATTATTTTAATAAATATAATGTTTTTTCATACCTGAGGAAGCAGAATATTTTCCATTTAAATAGCTTCCAAAAATAGATATGCTTTTTGTAAGGTCTTTTTTTAAACGCAACAGAACAGTTTGGCTGCACTGACTCCAAGTGACTTATGCTGATTTAAAACAGTTAAAACAGTCCAGACCAATAAATTTAAACTACCTTCTAATAATAATCCCAGTTAGAAAAAAGCAATACACTGAAGGGGCAAAACTTAAACAGAACTGCATATTCTATACACAGTGATCCCAGTATACTCATTGTTCCCTTAATAGCAGATGTTTTAATCATATCCCCTCAAGGCCCATGGAGTTATTCAAAAGCAGGACCACAAAACAGAAGTCTTTCCAATTTCATTTCTTCAGTTAACATAAAATTCACTCCAATTTTAACTAATGTTCAGTACAAATTGGTTATATATTATTAGACTCCATAAGAACTGCAAATTATCACTAAAGAATCCAATTATAAAGGGTAAGCAATCAGTATGATCTGTAAATGGTTTATGCTTAAAGAAAAAAATCACCAAAACTCGATGAAGAGATTTCATGAGGACACAGGAACCATCAAAGAGTTGTAAGAACACGAGTCATTTTTGAACACCGTAATAAGTTGGACCAGATGATCGTCATAGGTCCCTTCCAACTGAACTATTCTATTCTATTCTATTCTATTCTATTCTATTCTATTCTATTTCTATTCTATCCTATCCTACCAAAGAATTACAGATCTTGGAAAACAATCTTGTTAATATTTCTGCCCATGGATTGCCAAAGATTTGTAGCCCAACATGAGATTAATGTCCTATCCAATTTCTTTCATTAATGTACCGCACAGGATAAACTTACTGCAGATGTGCCAATAAGAAGAAAATTTAGAGATCAACCAAAGAGAATTTTTAGTTGGAATAAAATAATCAGAGACATTAAGACTCCTGTATGGGCAAGCAGAGTTGAACACTACTATTAAAAAAAAATAAATTATAACAATATAATTAAATGTATCAGAATATTTAAGAAATACCTGCTTCTGGAGCTGCCAAAATACCAGTGAAGTGATGGGCTATTTGAACAGAACCTTGTTAGGAAATGTGATGCAGGAAAGTCATGTAGATATGCCAAATTATATTAAATTTTATGTGAAGCTCACATTGTCAGCAAAATAGGAACTACATGTCTAAAATCTGTGATTCCTGCAGACCTAATACCTGTCCTAACCAGTGAAAGTCACCGCCTTAGCCACAACCAAAGTCCGATATTTGAACGGATTTTTAGGAAAAGCATACATTTAAGTTGCAGAAGTAAGGCAAATAGTATTGCCTGTGTGCCGACATCTAGACCCTGACATCAGCTGGAAAAGTAGCACGACAAGCTGTAGGCAATCCAAGAGACTCCTGGAGTCCATTGAGGATAATTTCTTAAGCCAGGTAACAGACAAGCCCTACCAGAGGGTATACAATACTGGACCTGCTGGTCACCAACGCAAGTGAGATAATCGGTGACATCAAGATTGGAGGGAGTCTGGGCTGCAGTGATCATGCACTGGCGGAGTTCACAGTCCTGAGGGCTATGGATCATGTGAAGAGCAAAGTCAGGACCCTGAATTTAAGGTAAGCAAAATTCCAGCTCTTCAAGGAGCTAGTCAATAGGACCCCATGTGCAACTGCCCTCAGGGACAAGGGAGCAGAACAGAGCTGGCATATCTTTAAGGACACTTACCATAAAGTGCAAGAGCTCTCGCTCGCCAGGTGTAAGAAATCAGGAAAGGAAGGCAAGAGACCAGCATGGCTGAGTCGAGACCTGCTGGTCACCCTAAAGGGAAAGAAGGAAATGCACAGGCAGTGGAAACAGGGACAGGTATCCAGGGAAGAGTATAAGGACGCTGCCTGGTGGTGTAGGGATAGGGTCAGGAAGGCCAAGGTGCAGCTGGAGCTGAACCTGTGAAGGGACACAAAGAATAATAATAAGGGCTCTTACAGGTATGTCAGAGACAAAAGGAAGATCAAAGAAAGTGTAGCCCCCTGATGAGCAAGACTGGCAAACTGGTACCAAAAGATGAGGAGAAGGCTGAGATACTCAACA
>VYXH01012201.1:42614-56161 GCA_013397275.1 Burhinus bistriatus | reverse complement strand
GTCGAGGTGCTTGTGCTGTGAGCCCTTGGTCGGGTGCAGAGGGGACGGAGAACACGGAAGTAAACTCTGGGTGCGATGTGCAGGAGGGCAAAGGAAGGTAGATTTGGAGAGGAAGAGCGACTGCCAGTCTCTGAGCTGGGGCTGCTCTGAAGTCACGGTGTCACCGCCCGTAGCTGTCCCTGCTAGACCCCGGGGAGTCACTGCTGCCACCTCTATGCCACATTGGCCCTTTCGGTGGGAAGGAGCCGATGCAGAGGGCTGTTGGCTGCAGGTCTGTCTGTGCTGTGCCGCTCCCTGCTGATGCCCAGAGAAGAGCACGTATGTCTTTCACCCAACATTGCAGCAGGGAGCAAAGGGGCCAAGAAGCTCTGCTCAGGAAGGCAGGTGACTAAGCAAGGCTGGTGCTGCAGAGGAGACAATCCTCCTCTGCGGAGCTGTGCTGTGGTCTGGGCACTCGGGCAGAGTGGAGGCAGTTGTGCAAGCGGGGCAGCGGAGCGGGATGTCAAGGGATGTCAGGAGCTGCCGCTGTCTCCAGTAAATCCAGCCCAGGATGCCCCTGGGGACCTGAGGTCTCTGCCCCGGATGAGGGACAGGGCTGCTGCTTTGCCCTTTGCAGGTTCAACCAGCAGCGAAGCTGAGCACGTGCCCCAGAGACACACACAGACACAGGACACACAGACACACCCGGTCACACAGCCTGCCACAGCCAAGACACTCCCGCCAGCAGCACCCACGCGCAGGACCCCCATCACACACCAGCACCCGCAGCCATGTCCCCTCCTCCTCCTCCGGAGCCGGCACAGACAGACAGTCACTCCTGCAACCACACAGGCACGCTCGGGACCCCGAGCACCAGCACGGCCCCTCTGCCACCTGGGACCCCTTCCTGGACCCCGGTCCTCTGACCCACCCCATGGGTCCCTGACTCGCCGGCTGGTCCAGCTCGGTGCTCACTGCAAACAGGCAGCACTCGCACGCCCGTCCCACGGGCACCCCACACTGGTGGGTCCCCCCAGTACCAGCACAGACCCCTGCCAGCCCGATACCCCAGCCCGGATCCGAGGCCCTCCTGCTCCTGGCTGGTCCAGCCTGGTGAATACACCCCAGCTCCTGCCCCCACACACCCGGTTTGAGGGCACACAGACTGTGGCCCCCCCAGGCACATGGGCTGTGACCCACAGTCCTGCCCTAGGTGCCAGTGTGCAGCCCCTCACTCACTCTGTGAAGGGGAAACCCAAATTGCAACTGCCCAGCAATGGCACCTGGAGACTAAAGGGCGATCTGGCAGGGAGGGTAGGAAGGGGCTAAGCTGGCCGGGAGCAGGTGTGACCCCAGGCCCACAGGATAGACTCGGGAAGGTCCTGCAACGGAGGTGCTCACAGGACGGTTGCTGGCCCCAGCGTGGGGAAGGAACTGGCTCCTGCCCCACCAGTGTGAAGCCTTGCAGAAGCCGTTGTGGAGGTGGGACTTTGACCCACGTGTGGCCCATCACATCTCTCTAAGCACAAACATGCACTCAATTCACCTCAAGGCACACAAGAAAAGCTCCCAACACCAGTCCCCTGCAATAGCTGTTTCTGGGGACACACTGGCTGGAGGCCCAGAGCCCCACTGATCCTGGGCTGACTTCTGTTGCTTGCCCCAAATCCATTCATGCCAGTCTCTCTCTGCAATTGCTGGCGCTTGCAGCACACACCCCTCCGAACACACACACACACACACCCCCCCGCCAACACCTCCTCCATCCTGGACCCTCCAGTTTTGCATCCTGATCGGTTGCCAAGGCTTTACCTTGACAGCCCATCAGTCAGCGCCACTGCCCAGGTGTGGTCTCGAGGTGTGGTCTCCTTACTGCCTCCCTTATCACTTGTTGGTCAGGTCAGTGTCTCTGCACTTTCTTGTTTATGACTTCCTCCTTTTCTTATTATCTCCTTTTGCATTGAAAAAGGCCCCTGGTCAGACACGCTCAAAGGAACAGACACTCTCTCCTTCCACATGCCCCTACACACACCACCAAGGGGGACAAACAGGAGAGTGCAGGGGTGACACCTATCCCTGTGGTGCAGGTCAGGAGGTACAGCTAGACACCACCCCCAGAGGAGCACTGGACCCAAGATGAGCCCTCCCACAGCGGGAGGGGATGGAAATCCGTGGCTTCTGGCACAGAAGGAAGGCTCAGGCTCCTGCAGAGCTGCAGGTACACAGGAAGTGGAGAGAGGTGAGGAGGAGCCAGGCCCATCAGGGAAATACCAGAACCAGCTGAGCCACAACAGCACATGGCACAGGACAGGCTGAGGGGGCCTGTGCTGCAGAAGCAGCTTTGCAGAAAAGGACCTGGAGGTCCTTGTGAACAAGAGGCTGAACTGGATTCATCAGTACATCCTTGCAGCCAAGAAGGGCAAGAGCATCCTGGGCTGCAGGAGTGCGGGAAGGGACTCTTCAGCCTTTCTGACACCACGCCTGGAGACTGCCCCTGGTGATGGTCTCTGGAGTGAGGGCAGCGCGGAGTCAGCGAAAGGACTAGGCAGCTGCAGTTGTTCTCCAGGGGCAGTCAGAGCAGTCACGGGCTGGCACACAGAAGGCGCGCTCCTCAAGGAGGTTCCTGAGGGACAAGCTGTCCCCAACCCAGGCAGACGGGAGGTGGCTTCTCCTACACACCCCTGCCATGCTGGCCACGCCATGAGCCCACCTCACCACCTCACCACCTCACCTCAGCCCGCTCCTGGGAGGCTTCACACAGCCCTCCAAGGGCACTGCTGGAGCTGCCTCTGGCTCAGGGGCTGGCGGGCAGAAGGAGGATTCAGCATCCCCGTAGCTCCAGCGGTGCTGGGAGTGGGGGCAGGAGCTGGGACATCGGGGTGACACGGCAGGAGGAGCTGGGACATCGGGGCGAGCAGTGCAGAGCTCCCAGCTTGTGCCCAGCCCACTGGCTCACAGCCACGCTGGCCAGAGCAGAAGGTCGGATCCAAAGCTGCAAGGGTCAAACAGCGAGGTTCACCCAGCTGTGCCTAAGGGTGAGTCATGCAGGAGCGACTGGCAGCAAAGAACAACACAGGGAAGAATAAATGCAGAAGGCAGGCAGGCAGGCAAGAAAAGCAAAGTAAGCCAGTGAAGCAGCACTGGGGACCCAGACCCCACTCACCCCTAGACTGAAGGTACAATTGTCCCTTTGCTCACATCAGAAAGCTGCTCTCTCCCCTCAGCCAGTCATCTGCACTGGAAGCTGCCCCAGGCTCTAACTGGAAAACCTTCCAGATGCCGGGGGGACCGTTTCTGGGGGGCTCCCTGGGGAGATGGACCCTGTTGGGTGAGATCGAGAGTTGCCGAATTTGCAAAAGAGTGACTGAAGGCAGGATTTCTTGTCTGTAGTAGGAATCCTGTTTCACCAGCAGGTCTTTTTGAGGGACCCTATAATAAAATGCATGCGCTTGCACATTCATGCTCCTGCATTTTATTTCTGTCAAACAAGACTCTGAATTTATGAATATCCTGACCTCTGTGTGCATCTTTTTGGGAACTTGGACCTTAGCCTGCACAATCACTGCCCTTGGCCTTAGCGAGCCCTAGTGTGTGGGCACCATTTGAACTGATTTCCCCAAACCACTTTCCTTTTTGCACTTTTTACTGCTTGCTTGACAGAGTAGATTTTTTTCTTTTTTTTTTTTTTTTTCCTTTTGTGTTGGTCTGAGCTTATCCAGGATTGGCCAGATGGCTGCATATGTATCTCAAGAAATATTTATGTGCCAGGAAAAGTGACAAATACCCCATTAGGTCTGTGGGGTTTGGGTATTTGCCTTAACCCTTCCCCCTGTGGTGTCTGAGACCTGCCCCACACTGGGCATCTTGCAATGGGCTGTCCTGAGTCTGGGTCCCTGGTTGTTTTTAGCGCCTGGACTGACTGCAATAAATGCATAGTGTGGACTTCCCTGCCCCCACACTGTACTGCTCCTAGCGGTGTGTTGGACTGAAGGCAGCCCTTGCTCCTCCACGCAGACACTGTCAAATTAACCAGTTTCAGTCTGCTGCCCCAAACCTGGGAGACAAGCCCTGCAGCAAAAGCGGAAGCCTTGTGAGGGAGGGTGGTCACTGCGAGGACCAGAAATGCACCTGACAGTCTGCCTCTCTGGGGTCTCAGAAGCAACTGAACTCAGAAACAAAGGAAATCTGGAACTAGTTCTTACAAAAAACACATTTAAAATTCCTTTTAAGTCGGCCTGTTGGAGCAACAAGATTCTTGATAGTGTGTGTTTGTGTAAAGGCAGTGTGGGAAGTGCAACAAGGCAAAACAGACCAGGCAGCTCGCACTAACGGCTTGTTACTAAACAGGGTAAGTGGGTGATTAAAGAAGGGGAAAGATCCTGCAGGACTGGCTGCTTTCAAGGAGCAGATCCCACCTCTGCAGGCTGTGAGGCTTGTGTCAGTCAGTGGAACAAAGGCAGGAAAAAGGCAGCTTGTGCCATTTAGACTGTGCCTCAGGGAAGTCACAGCCTCTGCTAACAGAAAAAGATGGGGAGATGAAGAAGTGGCAAAAAGAAACCCAGAGGCTAAAGGAGGAGGAAATTCCCAAATTAGCAGAACAAAACACCACCTTAATCAGAAGGGAGGAGATCTTATGGCCCACAGACAGAGCCTCAATTTACAAATTTACAATTAACACAACTAGTGTAGTGGAAAAGTACAAGATTTAGAAACAGACCATTTTAGAAAGAGCTAGAGACAGCCAGCATAGCAGCTCCACTTCTGGCAGAGCAACATAGAGCCACTGAGGTAAGTCGGGATGAGGGAGTGCAATCATTGCAGATAAAAGAGAAAAACTTCACTTGCCTGAAGGGTTAACAGCTGCTGTGAAGGTGGAAGAAATTCTCCATGTTTTCCTAAACCTTGAATCTTCTTGCACAAGAAGTTGTTCCTAAACTTGCAAAGTTACACTGCCAAAAGTTCCTTTCCATGTTTAACTGGAGGGACTCCATCTCATTAACCCAACAGTAACCTGAAAGGTTGAAAGGACAGTGAATAGGGGAGCCGCAAGTGTTCAGGGACATTAAGGGCAACTTTCAGTGCAAGCCCAGTGAGGCTGAGACCACCGCAGACCAGTTAGGTCCCTGGAATAGAAGTGCCGTAGCGGACTGAAGCACGAGCACGAAGCACGCAGCCACACGTCAACAGAGCACGCTTAACCCAGCGGGCTCGCGCAAGTCTCTCTGATACAGATGTGCCTATGTTTGGTAAGATTTAAGAATTTTAGCCAATCCAGATGATATAGGGAACTAACTGTCTGTCCTGGTTTGAGGTAAAACAGGACTAATTTTGTTCAGTAACTTTACTTTTTAGCTAGGCCTCTTCTAACTGCTGAAATTAACAGCATGTTGTGCAGAAAACTGTTCACTCTCAGGCTGATAAGACCCATGTTTATAGCTGATGCCAAGGAATGGGATGCAGAGAGGCTCTTGCTTATCCTTATTGCTATAACAACTAAGGCCAGCCAACTTTGTTACTTGCCCCGTTGGAGGGTTGGAAGCGGAAAAGCGTAGAGGGGTCACACCTGCAGGGAGGAGTGGACAGGACAGGTGACCCAAAACCGACCAACAGGGTATTCCATCCCATCTGCCTCATGCTCAGTATAAAAGCTGAGGGATCAAAGGGTCAGCCCTCTTTCTTCAATGGCCGNCAGGAACATTATTGTCTGCAAGAAGCGACCATCTGGTTAAGACAGGTCTTACGGTTTGGAGCCCAGCCAACCCAGCATTCCGGGACAAAGGTGAAGGTACATGGTGAAGAATACTACGAGCCTTCCTCCAAAAGACCCCAGCCCATGACCACCAGATGGAAGTGCGCATGCGGCAAGAGGAGGAGACTTATGATAATGAGTTCCCGGAAAAGAATTATAATAGTCACGTCCACACCAGAACTGTTTGTAATAACCCTGCCTATGCTAATGCATATGTGTGTTTAATCCTATGAATCTGTATACCTTTATTGTATAAATTTCTGGTAAAATGTGCTGTTGGTGTGCATGTACTTTGGAGGAGCGATCCCCCACGCACCCAGCGCTGAATAAACATACCTGCTTTATAACTCTCTCCGAGTTATAGAGTTTGATCTGCGTGTCACAGACATGAACTTTAACAGGTTATTGCAAGAGGCTTAACCCTGTTTTTCCTGGGGAAGAGTCTGAACACTCTGTTTAAGGAACTCAAAGGCCAAAAGAAAATCCCAAACCTTACATAGCCAGAAAGCAGCTTTGAGGCATCTTCTCTGGTAAAGTTCCTCTCTGTGCTGCGACCCCTAACAGAAATGAATTTATGTCTCCTGTCCACAGAGGAGTGAGTTCCTCAATGAAATTACGCTCAGGACTTTTTGACCCCACACAGAGCACCTGGGAGGAATTTTCCACCGGTTTGCACAGGGTGGCTGCACTGCTGCAGGACACTGGGACCAGAAGCAGACTCAATGAGTTGCAAGGGAGAAGCTCCTTTGAACCCATTCAAACTATAATTTATTCTGATCATGGTGCTCACTCACTCCACTTCAGTCCCAGGGCGGAAAACCTCACAATACCCAAATTTTGATACTCCTTCAAGGAATAAGTCTGAGGTCTAGTCAGAGGAGACCAATCCTTCATCAAAATCATGTTGTCAAAGAAACCCAAGGCCATGCAAAGGTGCAATTCAACTCATCCTCTACTCAGAATGCTTGTCCAAAATCTCCTTTCATGCAACTCTGAAACCAACTCTGGAAGAAACTGAGTGATCTTGAAGAAGATACAACAATCTATCATAATCAGTCTGATATCCAGGGTTTCTACTCTGCTGCTCTCCTTCCGTGCTCCCCTGAACTCCACTATTTCATGTTGCCTGCAGTCAAGGCAGCCACTGAATGTCTTTGTCCCAACTCTCCTGGTTATGAGATTCCCCTTCTTGCCATTGGGATCCACATTTTTGCCTTCACCCCCCCCAAAACCCCAGCACCAAAACCGCCCATGAGAGCAGAGGATCACCTCCCATCATGCAGCCAGGACCAGCCGCAGGAAGGGAGACCCAGGCTCAATGCCTTCTCTGCCCGAGAGGTCTAAACCTCTCAGCTCTTCCCTCCCCTCCCAAGAGGCCAAGATGACAAGGTATGTGCATCCTGGCAAAGGCCTTAGATTGGAAGAGAGATGCCCTGGATGCAGGGACCAACACCAAACCCCTGGCTCCTGAGCTGTAATCTTCAGGCCCCTCCAACATTCCCAGGCTGCAAACAGCAGAGTTCACATCATACCAAGGAAAGAGCTGCACCAGTTTGGGAACTTGGTGTAATTCAACAGAACACAGCTCTGTGTGTGCCGTCCTGGCTGGCAGTCACCTGTACCTCTCCTTCCAGCCCGTCACTTGGCTCTTCTCCCCACAGCTAAGGAGAGAGAAAAAAGATGCAAAGTGCAAGGCATGGGGAGAAAGGCAGAGAAATACTGAGGACTATTTCAGGCCACACGTTTTTGGTTGTGCCTCCGACGGCCCTTCCATGCTTGCCATGATGTGACATAGGCCCGTGTCCAGACAGGGTCCCATGGCAGCCTGAGATTGCGTCTGGTGGGACCAAGACTGGGGGCGAGCCAGAATTCACTGAGGGGTTTGAAAAGGGGCAAAAAACATTGGAGGGATTCTTTTGCATTCTTATGCTCAGGGCTTCTATTTCCCATCTTTTCATCCTATTCTGAATGCCTGACAGTGACCACGTGGATGGAAGGGGTGTCTGAACCAAGGCCAGTGTGGCTTGCTGGCAGGGAAACGCAGCTGCAGCAGCAGTGACACCTCCTCTCTCTCACTCTGGCTGAAACCCCTCCTGCCTCTCTCCTCCCTCAGCCCCTCTGTGCCTGCTCCCGCTTGCAGTCACAGCCCCTTCAGCTCAAAACAAGCGTTGGGCATTTGCCAGACGCTGTAGAGAACTGCTTGGTGCCAGGGTCTAACCCAGGTCACCCCCTTGTCAAAAAAGTCACAGGATGTCACATCCCACCCAGTGCCTCTGGGATTAGGATTTTGAAATCTCAGTGGGGTCACTGCCACTTAACTGTCCCCAGCTTCTCCTGGACCTGGCACACACTTACTCAGTCTGCCATGTCCCCATTCTCTCAGTTGCTCTTTTCTCCTCGTCATTTGTGGAAAGAAAGTTAACTTGCATACTCACAGCCCTCATCTGATGCCTGGTGGTACTCAAGGACTTCCTGAACACTTGGCTTTTCCTCAGTCAGCTTCTCATCAGTCTTTTCTTTCCCAGCTCCAGGTAGAAACAAGAGTGACCAACCCAAGTGGTTGGGTTTCAGTACTTCACTGAACCTGCATGGCAATTTGACCTGTTTTAGCCCTGCTTACAAGCTCCCTCAGGCACTCTGAGCATGCACCACTAGGGCAGCCAGCACCTAAAGATGCTGTGTTGCCATCAACCCCTTTGGTCTGGTGCGGCGTCAGGTACCACTGGCAGGGACTCTGGAGCCCTAGCTGGAGAACCAGGAGAGCCACTTCAGCACAGCCCTCAGGGCATGTCCCAGCCTCACAAAGGAGGCACCACAAACCAGGAGAGGGACTGTCCTCAAGCTTGACTCCCTTCTGAGCAACTCCTCCAACAGAAGAGGCATTGGCAGTGCATGCTGGGAGAGTTCAGAAATACCAGCTGCAGCTGGGAGCGTTGGACTGCCCTGGGATTTTCTTACCTCAAGAGTTACTAGAGATTTCCCATCACAGGGAAGCAGCATCACATCTTGTGTCTTGTGCTACCTGAGGCATTGTGCTGTAGACTTGGCTCCAGTCCCCTACCAATGAGGACAGAAGGAGAAGGCACACACCCCTGCCTGGGATCAGCTCTTCCACTACCTGTCTTGCCCAGGTGTCATCTTTTTGCCACTCCTCTTCCCAGGTGGGCTTCACAGCTCCTACAGGCCTCACAAATGGCTGTCTAGCTGCCCTCTCAAACTTGCACATGCAAAGAGGAAAAAACCACCAGTCCGAAGGAAAGGCACTACATTTCCTTTGTGCCTTGTGTTAATAACAGGGACACGGGGACACTTGCAAGTTACTGTGACATCCATCCTTTTCCAAAGAAGCAGCAGCAGAATGTGCCAGATCCTGGAGGACTGCATTAGGAAGCTGAGTAAAGACCTCCAGTGCCTGGAGGGGCATAAGCTTCCTCATCAGGCTGTCCTTCCTCTGAGAAAGCTTATTTTAACCCAAAGCCTTCGTGTTGCCATTGGAGATCGCCTTCCATCTCCTGTTCATGTTCATGTCCAGCCAGAACAGACTAGCCTCCTTTCCTCCAGCTTCCCAGCACCACTTCTAATTCCAGTCTTGCCCTCCAAGAAGTCTAATGGGAAAAAACACACAAGGCCCATCCTTTTCTTTGCCCTTTTCCCTAAGGATTGGGGGATGGGATCCTAGCCTGGGTGAATCGTTCATTGAATCCGATACAGCTATTCCCAAGGCATCTGAATCCTAGAGAAGAAACAGTGCAGGGAGCTGGCTTTACCAGGGTTGTGCACAAGCCTAAGAATGTTGTGGCAAGCCAATAGAAATCCTTTCACTTATACTTTGCTAGGGTTTTGAAAGAACAAGGAGTACCACTGCAGAAAAGAAAAACTTACCCCAGGAAGAGCTTCTGCCAGCTCTGCAGTGTCATTCAGCCTTTGCAGAAACTTCTTTTAGAATCTTATTTTCGCATCTTTTCCTAGAATAACGAGCAGGCCAATGTCCTTCAAAATAAGGACAACCTTCTTCTCGCTCTGGAGGCAGTGAGAGAATAGGTGATTAGTCCCTCCTACACAAAGCCTCCACTGTGTTCTGAGAAATTGCATTGTTCCAGGCTATCCAAGCATACTTCATGGACTCAGCTTGCTTCTCACCTAGGAAGAAACAACGGAAAAGCAAAGTCACTAACAGAGAAGTTCAGAAGGTAAAGAGAGGGCCAGGAGCTTTGAGGTCTTCAAGCAAGACAGTGCTACAGAGCCGTCGTCTTCAACCCTCCAGTAAAGTTTATGAAGGTGATTTATGTCATCTCACCCTAGAAGAAGTTCAAGGCACACTGTAACCTGATGCAGTGCCAAGTGTACAGCAATGCTTTTTTCCCCCAACAGAAAGAGAAGAAAAAAAAAAAAGGTCCTAGTCATCTGGTATGAACATGAGGCAGGATGGCAGGGCAAGAATGGGGGGAAAGAAGGCCAGTTCCCATCAGAAGGGAGCAGTTGTAGGTCAACGTAATTGTGTCCACACTCAGGGCACTCCAGACTTGAAGAAACTTGGCTGTGCCACATTGCATGGATGCGATGATGAAGGAGAACACAAGGACTCCACAACAGCCCTTAAGATTGTTCTGGCCACCACCAGGACCCTCAGAATTGATCAGCAAGCATCCGCCACTGCCAGAGGCCTGTCCTTGAGGGATGCCAAGCTGATGTTCACAGCACAGATACAATGGAGTCATTTGAAAGACTGATGGGTTTTCCCACACCTGACTGTTCCCACCTCTGTTTCAAGGCTCCCTACAGCCGGCTTCGACCCTCTTCTAAGTAGGAGAGTAGTAAGAGCTAGCATGAATGCCAGTGTTTGCCTTTACAAGGTCTGGTGGGGCATAAACGTGGGCCAACAGTTTTAATGAATCTGATTAGAAGCAACAGCACCAATACAGCCAGTATGTAGCCACTTATTGAAGCAAGCCTCGGGGCAGGGGGCAAGGGGGAGAGAAAGACAGTATAATTTTATTCTGCATTAAGAAGTCACGATAATTAAAATCAAAACCTGAAGCTGTTCTCAGTACCTGGTGAAGGAGTTCTAGATTTCTAAAAGTCACTACTAAACAGCAATTATCCACAGCCCAGAGGCGTCACAGGGGGAAGTTTCAGTGTCTTCATACCAGCAACTCGGTAAGAAGACATTCTTAGCCTACAATTGGTGAGGCCACGAACCTCTACAATATGCTTGGAAAGACAAAATGTGGGTCTGCAAACAGTCAGAAAGCCCTTCTTTCCATCACCTGCTTGTCCTCTTACAATACTGAAGGTCCTGAGTTGTGTAATTCTGATATCCTGAAAACAGGAAAGCATGACTAGTCTGTTTGATGGACAAAAACTGAGGACTTGTTGGAGCATGAGGATGGTGCTCTGGGCCCTGTCCAGCCCTGACCTATGAAGGGGCAAGACAGAGCACTCTGGAGAAGCCTTGAAGAAGTCCTTTTGAAGAGCATTCCAGATGTTTTCCTCCCCTTCTTCTTCACCCTCTCAAAAATGCATGTAAAACCAGAAAAATCAACTCTCAAATATGTAAGATCATAAGAAGGGTTTCCAAGAACGAAGGTAACCTCAGAAAAATGCACCAAACTCTGTATTTGATCTTTATGCTCTGACAGGTGCGTCTAGAGAAGGCCCAGAGAGCATCTATCACAACTGCCTACTGAAGCTGGACTGCAGTGTTTTCATCTCCGTTTAGGGAAAAGCTGGTCTATTGCACATGCCATCTGCAGTGTCCTTCTGAAGGGGTTTTCTTTTGGTTTCTAAGGAGGGGAAGAACAGTTGCACACATGCCACAGGGGTGTCATCACTGCTGAAGCCCTCGGGATAGGAAGGGAGGGACAGAATGACGACCCACCTTGCTCAGCACCAGCTGCTCTATGTCAAACACTCCTCCCTGGATAGCAACAGCCTTTGGAAAGCAAGTGAAAGGCACGTCGTGCTCCAGGTTGGCTGGCTGACAACCATTCAGCACATGCCTAACCAAGAAGACAAATGCAGGTGTAATCAAATGGCATCCCCCTCTCCAAAGTTGACCTCATCCATCACAGGGGCTGCAGACCTCAGCTGGGTAAGGCGTTCAGGCTATAACCTTTAATCTCACCTTAAGCCAAAGCAGAGGTATTCAGACATGGTGATCCTGCCACCAAACAGCCATGAGAACCTCAAGCACGTTAGAATGCAGTCATTCTCCTGTTATGACATCACTCTTGTTCGTCACCACATTGCAACGCACTGGTGGCATAGGCTGTGGGGAGAGATGGTTCTGAGCAAGTAGTCATGCATAATTAAACTGTGAACTTAAAATGTTTCAGGCCCAAAAGGGAACCTCCCACCACTGAGATGGTCTAGCTCTGGGGATACTTGGTGCTAACCCACATGCGGAGGAGGAACTCAGGGCTCGTCAGAGGTAACAGAATCATTCAACCAACCTTGGGTGGTCTCCACCCCAATCTCCTGCTTACATTAGGATCAACACCAATGCCACCCCAAGTTCCTCAGGGCTTTGACCAAGAGAGTCCTAAAACTCTTGAAGATCAGAGAGTCCATAACCTCTGTGGAGCCATTCAAATGCTTTGCTATCCTTATTGATGTCTCTCCTTCACATCCAGTCTGACCTGCACTTGTTTCAGCTGATGACCATCATCTCTTACTCTCTACAGATCTCGTAAAGACTGCTATCTTTTTGGCCCAGTGGAAAGTGAATGTGCAGCACCAGCACTGGGCCAGGATCCTGGGTGTATGTGACGTGCATGTCTGTATTCATGCTACAGGAAGGACATGTAGTTTGGGGAGAGGTGTCTGTGTGCTGTGGTGACATGCGTGGGTGTGTGTGCGTTTGTATGTGCCGTGGGCATCCTGGTGGACACCAAGCTGACCTAGAGCCAGCAGTGTGCCCTTGTGCCAAAGTGGACACCAAGCTGACCTTGAGCCAGCAGCGTGTCCTTGTGCCAAAAGTGGCTGAGGATGTCCTGGGCTGCACTAGGAGTGTTGGTCAGGGGAGGCAATCCTTCCCCTCAGCACTGGTGAGGCCCCATCTGGAGTGCTGTGTCCAGTCCTGGACTCCCCTGTACAAGAGAGACGTGGACACACTGGAGTGAGTCCAATGAAGGCCCACAAAGATGATGAAGGGACTGGAGCATCTCTTCTACAAGGGAAGGCTGAGAGAGCTGGGACTGTTCAGCCTGGAGAAGAGAAGGCTCAAGTGGGATCTTATCAATGTCTATAAATACCTGAAGGCTGGGGGCAGAGAAGATGGAGCCAGGCTCTTCTCTGTGGTGCCCAGTGATAGAAGCAGAGGCAACGGGCACAAATCGGAACACAGGAGGTTCCCTCTGAACATCAGGAAATACTTTCACTGTGAGGGTGACTGAGCACTGGCACAGGTTGCCCAGGGAAGCTGAAGAGTCTCTGTCCATGGAGATATTCAAAAGCTGATTAGACATGGTCCTGGGCAACCTCAGTGGACCTGCTTGAGCAGGAGGGTAGACCACATGATCTCAAGATACCCTTTCCAACCTAAATGATTCTGTGGCTCATGTCCAATTTATCCAGGTGACAAAGGGACCCAGCCACCCAGGCTCCAACTCCTGCATGACCCCCTCAGTTTCTGAGGGACTCAGGTGTCCAGGTGCCCCGTGCCCTTCGAACCCCCTCAGCTTTTGTCTGGGGTACCCCCCAAACGCTCGTCCCGTCCCCTCACACCCCGCACCCTGGGCCTGTCCCCCCCAAAGGCTTGTCCCGTCCCCTCACACCCTGCACCCAGGGCCTGTCCCCCCAAAACGCTCGTCCTCTCCCC
>VYXH01012201.1:28061-40808 GCA_013397275.1 Burhinus bistriatus | reverse complement strand
CGACCCCGACCCCTCTGCCCTCGTCCGCCCCTGCCGCGGGGGACACCGGCTGCCCCCTGGGGCCGCCCACGCCTCTCCCGGCCGTGCTGGGAAAATTCCAGCCCTGGGCGGGGGCGAACCGTGCCCTGGGGAGCGGCAAATCCAGCCCTGGGGGGTAACTGCTGCCCAGAAGGGGCAGATCGTGGCCCTGGGGAGGGGCGGGTAGGTCCTCCCGGGGAGGGCCGTGCAAAGCCGGGCCCGTGGGGCGGGCCCCGATGGGTTGGGCCCCGCCTGCCCGCGGGGCTGGGCCTGGGGAAAGGCTTTTCCGGGCTCTCCTCCCCACAGGGAGGTGTCGTGTCCAGCACCGCGGCGAGGTGGTCTCCTGCCCCACGGTGAGGTCTCCTGCCCCCCACCTCCACTTCCCCCCAGCCCCGTGGCAAGCTCGCCTGCCCCACAGCAAGCTTTCCTACCACACGGCAGCGTCCCTAGGCGCCCCCCCTGCCCCCCTGCATTGGGCTCCTCTGCCCCATGGCGAGGTCTCACCCTGTGGCAAGCTTTTCCCTCCTCGTGCTAAAGCCTCCTACCCCACCGTGAGCCCTATGGTGAGGTCTTCTGCCCCACCCCAGCAAGCTCATCTGACTCACAGCGATGTCATCTGCAGCTTTTCCACCCTGTGGAAAGGTATCCCACCCCACCCCACCCCGCCATGAGCCCTATGGTGAAGTCTTCTGCCCTTTGTCCACTCTGTAATGAGCTTATCCACCCCACAGCAATCTCTTCTGCCCCACAGCAACCTCATCTGCCCCACGGCAAGCTTTTCCATCCTGTGGCAAGATCTCCCACCCCACCATGAGCCCCATGGCGAGCTCTTCTGCCCCATGGCAAGCTCTTCTGCCCCACAGCAATCTCTCTTCTGCCCCACAGCGACCTCATCTGCCCCACGGCAAGCTTTTCCACCCTGTGGCAAGGTCTGCCACCCCACAGTGAGCCACAGCAAGCTGTTCTGTCCCACAGCAAGCTCATCTACACCCTGAGAAGGTCTCCTCCCCCACAGTGAAGTCTCCCACCCCATGGAGGACCCTGTGATCCGCATACCCCCCTACCACTATGTCCATGTGCTGGACCTCAACAGCAATGTCACCCGCGTGGAGGTTGGGCCCCATACCTACATCCGGCAGGATCACGAGAGGTGGGTGCTATGGGGCAGGGGGGTGCCTATGAGTTGGAGGGGTCCAGTTCCTACATCTGGCAGGACCAAAAAAAGTGGATTCTATGGGACAGGAGGGGATCTATAGGATGATGGGTCTCACCCCTACATCTGGCAGGACTACAAAATGTGGGTGCTACGGGGCAGGGGGTGGATTTCTATGGCTGTAGGGTGATTAGATTTACAGGTGTGGGGGGTCTAGGTAGGGCTGTGGGGGATGTTTGGACGGGTCTGTAGGGCTGTGAGGGGCTTGAGAGGATCTGGAGGACCATTGGTGCTCTTTAGGGCTGTGGGGACTCTATGGTCCCTGGGGAGTCTTGGGGTTGTGTAGGGCCATGGGGGTGTATGGGGGCTCTGTAGGGCCATAGGGGCTCTATAGGGGGTCATGGAGATTCCATCAGGCTCTAGAGGGCCATAGGAGGGCTGTGGGGCTCTGTAGGACTGGGGGACTTGATAGCCTCTTCTAAAGCCCTGGGGGTTCCATAGGGCTTTGTAGGGCTTTGGGAGATGGGGGGGCCAGCGGGCTCTGTAGGGCCCTGGGTGCTCTATAGGGCCAAGGGAAGCAACAGGGGGCCGCCCGCAGGGTGGTGTTCGCCCCCAGGCGCATGGTGATGGTGCCCCCCCGGCACTACTGCGTGGTGCTCAACCCTGTGGTCCGGGGCCCTGCGGGGGCCGTGGTGCTCGATGGAGCAGGGCAGGCCCGTCTGCGGCACGCCGACCTCGATATCCGCCTGGCCCAGGAGCCCTTCCCCCTCTACCCCGGCGAGGAGATCCAGCAGGTACCTGTAGCCCCCTGTAGCAGCCCCAGGGCTCTCCATAGCTTCTGGCGTCCCTCCGTGGTCCCCTCCATAACCTCTCTCTGTAACTCACCACTGTAGCCTTCCATGGCTACCCATAGCCTCTATAGTTCCTCTAACCTGTCTGTCTCTCACAGTTCCTATAGCCCGTGTAGCTTCCTGTGCCCCCCCCCATAGCTCCTATAGTCACTTCATTGTCCCCCCATTGCTCCTATAGACCTGCATGGCCTCCTGTAGTCCCCAGCATATCATCCCTGTCCCTGCTCTGAACCCGTGTACCTCCCCAGGGCGTCCCTGGAGTGTTCTCTGCTCCCCCATAGCGTACCCCCCATCCCCAGGCTGTCCCCCACAACCCCTACAGCAAAAACCTGTGTCCCAGTTCCCAGGGTTTCACCCCCATGTCCCCTGCTGTCACCCCCGCAACCCTGCCATGACTCCCATGTCCCCCATGGTGACTCCCCCCAGATGCGTCCCCGCATCCTCCACAGTGACCACCCCCCATGGCCTCCATGTCTCCTGCCATGCTGCCTTCATCCCCAGAGTGTCCCCAGTGTGTCTTCCAAAGTGGTCCCCGCACCCTTTGGCCCCACATCCTCCACACATCTGCTGTGACACCCATGTCCCCAGGGGATTCTCCCTCAACGCGGGTCCATGTGTCCCCAGGACATCACCCCACTGCAGATGGTGCTTGCTGACACTGCCTTGCGCCTCCGGGCCCTGCTTGACTTCAAGGACGAGGATGGGAAGAAGTTCTTGGCAGGAGACGAGTGGCTCTTCGAGGGTCCCAGTGAGCACGGGGGCCACTCCCTTTTGGGGACACCCTGGGGGACCCGTGGGCTGACAGTGTCACCTGCCCACAGGCACCTACATCCCCCGCAAGGAGGTGGAGGTGGCCGAGACGCTGCAGGCCACTGTCATTGGGCACAACCAGGCCATCCGCCTGCGAGCACGAAAGGAGTGCCTGGACCGCTATGGCACCCGCCGTGTCACAGGTAGCACCTGAGGACAGCCCGGTGGCCTCCTGGGTTCAGCCCTTGCTCAGCAGCCTTGGTTTCAGCTGGCAGGACATCCCCCTGTACCATTGGTGCTATCCCTGGGCACCCATGGAACCCCTCTGTTGCCTGAAGGTGCCCCTGGGACACCCTGTGCCACCCCACCCCATACCCCTGGGACCCTTCTCTCACCCTCCAGCACCTCTGGGACCCCTCTGTCATGGTCCAGCACCTGTGGGAGCTCCATGTCATCTGGCAGCACCCCTGGGACCTTCAGCACACCCATCCCAATGCCTGGGACTCCTGGGACCCCCAGCACCCCCTTCCTACGCCACAGCATTCTGGGGGACCCCTGTCCCATCCCTCAGTGCCCCTGGGATCCCCAGCACTCCCAATCCACCCNTAAACCCCATCCCACCCTGCAGCAACCCTGGGACCCCATCTTATCCCCCAGCACCCATAGCACTCTCAGAACCACCAGTACCTCTGGGACCCAGCACCCTAAGGACCCCCCAACACCCTCAGGGCTGCCATTCCACCCCTAGGACCCCTTGCCCCCAGCACCCCAGGATAGTTGAGATCCATAGGACCTTCAGCACCTCTAGGACCTCTGTGGCACCGCATGCTGCCTATTCCCCAGCACCCTCACGACCCACGTCCCACCCCAGCACCCTTGGGACTCCCGGTCCCCTCCCTCCCCAAGCACCCCAGCGTCCTCAGCTCCCCCAGCACCCGTCACCCTGCTCCCAGGTGAGGAGTGGCTGGTGAAGCAGGTGGGTGCCTACCTGCCTGGTGTCTACGAGGAGGTGGTGGATATTGTGGACGCCTACATCCTCACCGACAAGGTACTGGGCATCCTAACCCTCACCTCCTTGGTGTCCATGGGTGATGAGGCCCCTCTGGGCTGGGTTTGGGGATCCTGTGTCGCTATTGCCCTGCACCTGGGTGACAGGAACCTCCAGGATGGGTGAAGGGTCCCATAACCCCCTGATCCACCATGACCCTGACCCCTTGCACCCATGGGTGACGAGGACCCTCCAGGGGGGACCTGAGGATTCCTCCAAGCCACTGTGGTCCAGTGGCCCCTGCACCCATGAGTGATGAGGACTCTCCAGGACGTCCCATCCCCTTCACCTGTGGTGTCCCTGTTCCCTCTGCCTCAGTGGATGATGAAAACCCTCCTGTCCCCCTGCAGCCCACCATGACCCCTTTCCTGGTGCACCCATGGGTGATGAAGGCCGCCCTGGGATAGGTTTGGGGGTCCTGTGCCCCCTGCACCCATGGGCGATAAGAATGCCCAGGATGGGCATGTCAGTTCTCCTGCACTCATGGGTGACAAGGACCCTCTGGGGGTTATGCCCGCTCTACCCACCCCATCCCTGTCCCCCTGCACGCACAGGCAATGAGGTCCCTCAGGGGTAGATTTTGTAGGTCCCATCACCCCACCTGCCTGCACCTATGGGTGACAAGGCCTGTTGGGGCCAGCTTTGGGTGTCCCATCACACACTATGTCCCCATGTGTCTCTTCCCTGCAGAAAGCCCTGCACCTGCGGGCAACGCGGACATTTGAGGATGAGGAGGGCCGGGTGCGGCGCACAGGCGAGGAATGGCTGGTGACCCAGGCAGAGAGCGAGGCCTACATCCCGGACGTATTCGAAGAGGTGGTGGCAGAGGTGGCAGTGACAACGCTGGGCCCCCGGCAGTACTGCGTGGTGCTTGACCCTGTGGGGCCCAATGGGCAGCCTCAGCTGGGCCAGCAGCTTGTTGTCAAGGTAGGCACCTGCGGGTGGCCCCTGGGGACCTACAGGTGGCCCCAAGGGACCTAATGTAGCCTTAGCTTGCCCTTAAGTATCAAAGGTGGTCCCAAGGGACCTTAAGATATGTGATGTACCACTATTGTGTCAACGGGAGACCCTAAGGTGCCCCAAGTGTGTCTCCTAGGACTTGAGGGTGGCCCCAAGGGACACCCGGGGGGCTCTGAGGGAACCTTGTGTATGCATAGGTGTCCCCAAAAGTCTCAAAGGTGGCCCCAAGGGACTCCAGTGTACCACTAAGGTGTCCCTAAATGTCCCTAAGGCATCCCTGAGGGATCCTAACATACCCTTGAGGGTCCCAGCGACCACAGGTGGCCCTGATGTACCTAAACACATCCCCAAAGGTCACAAAGGTGGTCTCAAGGTACCCCAAAACACCTACGTTAGCCCTGATGTCTTACTGAGGGACCCTAAGCTTCCATAGGAACCCATGGGTGGTCACCAGGAACCAGAAGTTGGCCCTGACATAGCTGTGTACACACCACTGAAGGTCTTGAAGGTGGCCCACTTGGACCCTAAGACATCCCTTGAGGGACCATAATGCACCTGTGTCCCTGCCCTGTGTCCCACCATGTCCTGATGTCCTTCTCCCCTGTCCCACCATGTGCCTATGCCCTTAGTTCATGTTCCACCATGCCCCCATGCCCCTGCCCCATGTCCCCACCGGTTTGCCACATCTCTGTCCTGCTGGTGACATGTCCCCAGGGGGAGAAGTCCTTCTTTCTGCAGCCGGGTGAGCGGCTTGAGGCTGGCATCCAGGATGTCTATGTGCTCTCTGAGGATGAGGGGCTGCTGCTCCAGGCTCTGCAGACCATCAAGGACACCAATGAGGTGGCACAGGGGACACCTGGGGTTTCAGGATCCCCTGGAGGCACCTGGGAGAAACTGGGGGGGGGAGGTCCAGTGAGGCTGGGATGACTGGGGCAACCAGAAGTGGTTGGGGGGCAAAGGGGACAACTTGGGGGGGGGGGGGGGGGGGGGGGGGGGGGGGCAAAAGAATCCTGTGTATTTTACTGGCTATCTTCCAAAAACGCTNTCACTGGGGACAACTGGGATACCTGGGGACAGTTGGGGTACATGAGGGACTTCTGAGGGATTATGGAGGCCCCAGAGGACACCTGGGGGGATTCCTGTCCTCACCCGTGTGGCCCCAAGCCAGACGGATAGCAGAGGGCCATGGAAGGAGTCCCTCCCACACTGTGCCCGAGCTGAGGGGCTATGGGGAGGGTGTCCCTGTCCCCATGTTGTCAGGCCAGTGGGTGGCAGAGGGCCATGGGGGAATGTCTGTGTCCCAATGTCCCCATCCAGGGAGTTGGGGGATCCCTACATCCCCAGGCCAGTTGCTGATGCCATCCCCATGTTCTCAGGAGGGGACGGAGGTGATGCGGCGGGCAGGTGACCGCTGGCTGGCCCGGGGCCCCCTCGAGTACGTGCCACCAGCTGAGGTGGCTGTACTGGAGCGACGCCAGGCTGTGGCCCTTGCTGACAACGAGGGCATCTATGTGCGCGACATCCGTACTGGCAAGGTGACTGCCCCAGCACCACAGCTCCCTGGCGCTCCCCTGGAGCTCCTTGTAGCCCCCTATAGCTCCCCGGTGGCCTTCATAGCTTCCTATAGCTCCTTTAGAGCCTCCTCGGTGGCTCCCCATATCCCTGTTACTGCTCCCTATAGCTCCCCATAGACTTCTAGAGCTCCCTACAGTCCTCTGTAGCTCTCTATAGACCACCTATAGCTCTTCATAGCCCCCTGTAACCCTCCATAGCCCCCCTAAACCCCTACAGCTCACCCACAGACCCCATAGACCCCTGGAGCTCCCTCATAACCCCTATAGCTCCCCAACACCACTATAGCCCCTTAGAGCTTCCCATAACCCACACAGCCCCTCATGGTCCCCCATAATGCTTATAACTCCCCGTAACCCCTATAGCCCACCATAATCATACAACACCCTTTAGCCTCCCGTACCCCTTCCCACTGCCCCCAGTTCCCATGTCAGCACTCAGCGTTCCCCTAGTGCCCCCCAAAACCCCCTCCCAGTGCTCCCAGCCCGCTCCCAGTGCTGCCAGTAACCATATATCCCATCCCAGTATCCACCCACTGCCTCCCAGTATTCCACGTATCTCATCCCGGTGCCCGCAAACACAGTCTCAGTCTCCAAGCCTCCCTCTCACTGCCCCCAGATACCCCCCCACCTCATCCCAGTGCTCCCGGTACCTCCAAACCCCATCCCCCTTCCCCCAAACCCTCCCAGTATCCCCAGTACCCCTCCACCACATCCCAGTGCTCCCGGTATTCCTTATACCTCTCCCAGTGCCCCACACGCCCCGTATAACCCCTTCCAGTAACCCCCACCCCCCTGCCCAGTATCCCCCACACCCCTTCTCAGGACTCCTGAACCCCATCCAAGAGCTCCTGTTNCCCTCCCAGTATCCCCAGTACCCCTCCACCACATCCCAGTGCTCCCGGTATTCCTTATACCTCTCCCAGTGCCTCCACACGCCCTGTATAACCCCTTCCAGTAACCCCCACCCCCTTGCCCAGTATCCCCCACACCCCTTCTCAGTACTCCTGAACCCCATCCAAGAGCTCCTGTTGCCCCCCAAGCCACCCAGACACTCCATTCCCGCACTCCCAAACCCTCCAGCGGGCTGTCCAAGCCCTGCAGCACACTGAGGTGGCTCTGGCTGCAGGTGCGGGTGGTGACAGGTCAGACCTACATGCTGACGGAGGCCGAGGAGCTGTGGGAGAAGGAGCTGCCCCCTGGGGTGGAGGTGCTGCTGGCCGAAGCCCGTGGAGACACCCGCGGCATGGATGCTGGAGTCCACTCCTCCTCCAGCCCAGACACTGGGGTCCCCCAACGTGACCGCACCCGTGCCGTCACCTACCAGGTGCCCCACAATGCTGCCGTGCAGGTCTACGACTACCGGGAGCGGCGGGCACGGTGAGCAGCCGTGGTTCTGGGTATGGGGCAGAAGGGAAGTGGCAGGGAAGGGAGGATGCAGTAGATGTATGGGGGGCGTGGGAGGAGGATGTGGGGATGGAGGGGGCACAGAGGGGAGTGCTGGGCACCAGGGTGCAGGTGATGTTGCTGTGACCTGTGTGCCATGGTGTGTTCCTTGGTGTGTCCTTGGCGTGTGACCAGTGTCTTTGGCATGTCTGGCCGGCTGATGCTGGGCCCAGCACTGGTAGTGCTGGGCCCCGGGGAGCAGCTGATGGTGTGGGGACTGGTGTGTCCTTGGCATGTGACCCATGTCCGTCACATGTTTTTGGCATGTTGCAGAGTGGTGCTGGGTATTGAGTTGGTCATGTAGGACCCTGGGGAGAAAGTAACAGTGCAGGGACTCTTGTGTCACAGTATATTCTTGGCTTCAGTCTGTACACGTCACACTCTGGGATCCTGGGCTCCAGAGACCAGAGTGAAAGTCTGGAGAAAGAAAAGGTTCAGGTTAAAGAATACTTAAGCTAATGTATAGGTCCATGAGACCTAATGGGATGCAGTTACAAGTGCTGAAGGAGCTGGCTGATGTCACTGAGAGGCCACTCTCGATAATCTTTGATCAATCGTGGCAACTGGAAGAAGTGTCCAGAGACTGGAAAGGTCGCCCTCATTTCCAGAAGGGCAAGAAGGAGGACCCAGGAAACTACAGGCCTCTCAGCCTCACCTCGATCCCTGGGAAGGTGATGGAGCAGCTCATCCCGGAAACCATTTCCAGGCACATGAAGGACAAGAAAATAATCAGAAGTAGTCAGCATAGCTCCACCATGGGGAAGTCATACTTGACAGCCTGATAAACACCTCTGATGAAATGGCTGGGTCTGTAGATGAGGGGGGAGCAGTGGCTATTGTCTACCTGGACTTCAGGAAGTCTTTTGACGCTATTTCCCTGTTACGTCCTGGTGCGATCGAGAGTCTGGNATTTCCAGAAGGGCAAGAAGGAGGACCCAGGAAACTACAGGCCTCTCAGCCTCACCTCGATCCCTGGGAAGGTGATGGAGCAGCTCATCCCGGAAACCATTTCCAGGCACATGAAGGACAAGAAAATAATCAGAAGTAGTCAGCATAGCTCCACCATGGGGAAGTCATACTTGACAGCCTGATAAACACCTCTGATGAAATGGCTGGGTCTGTAGATGAGGGGGGAGCAGTGGCTATTGTCTACCTGGACTTCAGGAAGTCTTTTGACGCTATTTCCCTGTTACGTCCTGGTGCGATCGAGAGTCTGGGGGGGGGTTCATAATAATTCCAAGCATGAGATTAAGATACAAATGAGGTCAAATGCCGTTCACTAGGGCTTTATTGTTATTTCCCAGCAGTAGTCACGGAGATGAGTGATAAAGGCAGAAGTAGAGAAAAGGTAGCACAGCAAGAGTATAGTCGCCACCACAGGTCCACGGTGTCCTGACAGTCCTCTGGAGTCAACGGTGTCCCATTGATCTGTGATTCTCAAATTGTGATGGTGGTGAGGGTCCCAGTTGGGGTAAGGCACAGCACTAGTTTATAGTCTCTGCTGACTCGCAGTTTGGCCCATCAGCACTACGGTTGCGTTTGCTCAACAAATCATCGTTTGTCATGATTGCTGTATAGGCTTTTCCTGTGTTTGTCGCTTGGGCAGCACTTGGTATAGCACAGCCTTGAGACATAGGATCTGGTTGCTCTGATAACCAAGCGTGTACCCCCTTTGTTAGCATGTATGGCAGCAGGCAAACTTTGAGACATCTTGTTTTTCTGTCAGTCTCCTTCACTCCCACAAGCTCCTCATAGAGAAGCTGATGAAGTTTGGGCTGGATGAGCTGTGAGGTGGGCTGAAAACTGGCTGAATGGCCAGGCCCAGAGCGTGGTGATCAGTGGCATGAGCTCTAGTTGGAGGACAGTAACTAGTGGTGTACCCCAGGGGTGAATCCTGGGTCCAGTGCTGTTTAACATCTTCATTAATGATCTGGGCGGTGGGGCAGAGTGTATCCTCAGCAAGTTTGCAGAGGACACCGAACTGGGCGGAGTGGCTGAGACGCTAGAGAGTCAGGCTGCCATCCCAAGGGACCTCAACAGGCTGGAGAAATGTGCTGACAGGAACCTCATGAAGATCAACAAGTGGAAGTGCAAAGTCCTGCCCCTGGGGAGGTACAACCCCATGCACCAATATATGTTGGGGGCTGAACAGCCGGAAAGCAGCTCAGCAGAGAAGGACCTGGGGTCCTGATGGACACCAAGATGACTATGAGCCAGCAGTGTGCCCTGGCGGCAAAGGTGGGGAACAGTGTCCTGGGCTGCATTAGGAGTGTTGCCAGTAGGTGGAGGAGGTGATCCTTCCCTTCTACTAAGCACTGGTGAGGCTCTGCCTGGAGTGCTGTGTCCAGCGCTGGGCTCCCCAGTACAAGGGAACATGGCCATACTGGAGAGAGGCCAAAGGGCCAGAAGGATGATTAAGCAACTGGAGCACCTCACAGGTGAGGAAAGGCTGAGAGAGCTAGGACTGTTCAGCCTGGAGAAGAGAAGGCTCAAGTGGGATCTTTTCAATGTCTATAAATACCTGAAGGCTGGGGATAGAGAAGATGGAGCCAGGCTCTTCTCAGTGGTGCCCAGTGATAGGAGAAGAGGCAACGGGCACGAAGTGGAACACAGGAGGTTCCCTCTGAACATCAAGAAACACTTTCACTGCGAGGGTGACTGAGCACTGGCACAGGCTGCCCAGGGAATCACAGAATCACAGGGGTCGGAAGGGATCTCTGGAGATCATCTAGTCCAATCCTGAGTCTCCATCCTTGGAGATATTTGAAACCCAACAAGACATAGTCATGGGCAACCAGCTCTAGGTGGCCATGCTTGAACGGGGAGGCTGGACCAGATGCTCTTCAGAGGTCCATCCTCACCTCAACCATGCTATGATCCTGTCATCCCATGGTTCTGTGATATGTCCTTGGTGTGTCCTTCTCTTGTGACCTTCATCCTTGGCATGTGTCTGTTGGTATGTCACAAGGTGGAGTGGGCACCCACATGTCAGAGCATGTCCTTGGTCCAGCAGGGTGGCTCTGGGCCACACGGAGTAGGTGACAATGCTGGGCCCAGCATGTGGTGGCTTGTCCTTGATGTGCTCTTACCCTTCCTGTGCAGGACAGCACCCCTGGCATGTCACCCATGCCCTTGATACGCTCTTGTCCTGTCGCAGGGTGGTGCTGGGCCCCGAGCTGGTGATGCTGGGCCCCGGGGAGCAGCTGACAGTCTTGTCACTCTCGGCGGGGCGCCCCAAGCGTCCTCATGCTCGCCGCAGCCTTTGCCTCCGCCTGGGCCCCGACTTCTGTGCTGACATCGTCACCATTGAGACCGCTGACCATGCCCGCCTCCAGCTCCAGCTGGCCTACAACTGGTGGGTGGGGCTTCAGGGGCGGGGCGTGAGCCGTGGGGATGGGGCTAGGGCTGCAGATGGGGACAGCTTTGGGGTGGGGTCCAGGGGCAGGACTTGGGCCATGGGTCATTGGTCAAGCTGAGGGTGGGGACTGGATGTTGGGGTGGAGTCTGATTGTATGGGTGGGGCTAGGCAAGGGGGGGTGGCATGGGTCTTGGGGGGGGGGTCAGGCAGGGCGTGTGGGGGCTCAGTCTTCAGGGCAGGGCACTGTGNGCAGTGCGTGTGGGGCCTCAGTCTTCAGGGCAGGGCACTGTGGGGGCAGGGCCTCTAGGGAGAAGGCAAGGTCTAGAGCCAGCTGTAGCCAGATGCCAAATGGCCTTGGGGTGGGGGTGGCTGTGTGATAAGGTGGGGTTATGGCCGTGGGTGGAACCAGGGTGGGCAAGGTCTGAGGGCAGATGCTCCCCCCCGCAGGCACTTCGAGGTGCCAGAGGACCCCAAGGCCCTGGGGCGCCTCTTCAGCGTCCCCGACTTCGTGGGTGATGCCTGCAAGGCTCTGGCCTCCCGCGTGCGTGGCGCTGTGGCGGCTGTCACCTTCGACGACTTCCACAAGGTCTCCTCGGTTGCCCCCATGTCCCCCCAGCTGCCCGCACTTCCACCCACCTCACCCACGTTCTCCCACTGGTGCCCTGGGTCACCTCATGCCCCCCTCCATGTCACCCCAGGGTCTCCCTGGGTCCCTCATGTCCCTAAGTGTCTTGCGTATCCCTGATGTCCCAAGAATTCAAAGAGGTGGATCTGCTCAGCTGTGTTTGGCTTTGATGAAGCCCCATGTGTTCCTGATATCCCCCCATGTCCCCAGTGCCCCAACATCCTCAATGTCCCCAGGTGACCCTGGTGTCCCTAAGTGTCTCACATGTCTCTGCTGTCCCCAGAACTCCAATCGTCTCATCTGCTCGGCTGTGTTTGGCTTCGATGAGAGTGGGCGGCTGCAGGAGCAGCTCCGCTTTGCCCCCAATGGGCTGGTGGTGACGAGCGTTGACATCCAGAGCGTGGAGCCTGTGGACCAGCGCACCCGTGATGCCCTGCAGCGCAGTGTCCAGCTGGCCATTGAGATTGCCACCAACTCCCAGGAGGCTGCAGCCAGGTCCCCATGTCCCCCCATGTCACCTCATGTCCCCTCATGCCACTTCATGTCCCATCAGGTTCCTCCTGTGTCCCCCTGTGTCCCTCCCGTGCACCTTCCATCAGCACCAATTCCCAGGAGGCCACTGACAGGTTTCTATGTCCCTTGGATCTTCAAATGGCCTTCCATGGCCCGCATGCCCTGCCGTGTCCCCCACATCCCCTTAAGTCCCCCCATATCCTCCAATGTTTCCTTATTTCTCCCCATACGCCCCCCATGTTGCCGTATCTCCCTATGTCCCCCCATATCCCTAAATGTCCCCTACACCCCCATGGCCCCCATACCAACCGCATCCCCCCATGCCACCTAGATCCCCCCCCTATCCTCAACACCCAGTTTCCCCCCATGTCCCTGGTGTCCCCCAACATCCCCTGCCTCCCATGCGCCTCCCCACCCCACGGTCCCTGTCCCCAGGCACGAGGCAGAGCGGCTG
>VYXH01012201.1:6137-22130 GCA_013397275.1 Burhinus bistriatus | reverse complement strand
CCAGAGCTCAGCCCCAACCGCTTCCCTTCAGAAACAAACCGATTTCCTCCCCAATTACAGCTGATTACTCTGATTGCGCCGTTAATGACCAACGCGGGACTGTGGCATCCGTGATCCGTGCCGGGCGGGAACACCATTTTGAGACTGTACAAGAGATATATCTCTAGTATATAATCTATGTATCAATAATGCTGGCCGGTACAGAGCAGTTGAAAATAAGGTCTCTTGGTTTTTTTTCGGGGTGGGTATTTTTGGGGGGGTCTGGGGTAGGGGGTTGAGGGGTTATGGGCCTGCATTGGGTTCTTTGAGGGGTTTTGGTGTTTTTTTAAACAGAGCAAATACTTGTCCAGCGTGTCACAGTTTTGATCTTCCTGCAGATAAATAAGATGGCGCTTTACAGCCATTAAGGGCTTCATTAAACAATAGCGGCTGAGAGGACCTGTACCACCCAGCGCTTCGTCCAGAGGATGGGTGACAGGGACTGTGGTGAAGCAAGGACATTTGGGTGAGCAGCTGCAGAGGAATTCACAGAAGGATTCAGGTGGGAAGGCGCCAGCTACTCCGGCAGAGCCCGCGGGGGTTTGACCGTCTCCAAGGACGGAGACTCCACAGCCTATCTGGGTAACCTCTGCCAGGCTTTGACCCGTCCTCACCGTAAAAAGAGCAAAGTGCATTTCCTTGTGTTCAAGTGGGATTTCACGTGTTTTAATTTGTGCTCATTGCCTCTTGCCCTGTCAGTGGACGTTCCTGCCTCCCTCCACTTCCTTCCATCCCATCAGGTGTTGATGCACATTGATGAGATTCCCCCGAGCCTTCAACAGGCTGAACAGTCCCAGCTGTCTCAGCCTCATGCTCCAGACCCTTCATCATCGTCACGGACTCTCTCCAGTACACCCAGGCCTCGCACATGGGGATCCCACCACTGGCCACAGCACTCCAGGTGTGGCCTCACCAGTGCCGAGCAATTTCCCCAAGAAGTCCGGGGAAGGTGCACTCTGCCAGCACTGAAAGAAGAGTCTAGCCGAGGTTAAAAAAAAAAAAAATCTCAAAAATTCCTCCTTCTCAGCTGTTCTTGCTGCAAATGTTGTTCAGTATATATACTGATGGAAAGGAGTAATAGGTTTGAATATACTGGGTTTGAAATAAATGTGATGCCGTAAGTCATTCTTAAGGAAAAGCTACACACTTTCACTTGAGGCATCCTAATTGAACATTTACTTGCTTAGGAAGCATAGCAGTGAAAGAGGCCATGCTCTCTGAAGCTGATATTCTGTTACTGCTGGACAGTATCTAAATCCGTAAGGACAGACAACAGCCGCGCAGGCTTTGGTGTTGCCAAGCTGGAAGGGCTGTTGAGCTGCTGTGGGCTGCAGCAGAGCGCAGTACAGCTGTAACATACCTCAGACACTGCAAAACTCACCTGAAATACAATTTAAATGATGTTACAAGCGTAGTGAATTAAAGCAACTACACCTCTCCACTTAAAAATAGTTCTTTATTAGAATGCAGCAACGCCTGACAGAAATAACGTTTTGATCATATAATTTTACAGTGTAAAAACACTTGTGTTGTGAGGTTCTCATTTCTTGCCCCTTACTGTATTTGGGCATTTGGGGTAATATCCAAGTTTTGAACAGCATTGTTATAACTGAACATAAGGCAGTTTCCTACAGGTTCTTTCACATGGGATCAGTTAAAACAAAAACATTTAAAACTGAATGGTCATACTTCTTTTTTCCTACAGTGATAACAACACATACCTGTATTTCTCAAGAGCTGGCCTTAACTTTCATCCATAAAGAAGTCTTGCTTAAGGCACAAGAAAACAGATGTTTTCTTCATAAATGTTACAGGTTTCATTGAGGCACAGAGATAAATGCATTAAATGACAATTTCTGTCTGCTGGACTCAGATGAATAAGATGGTTAAGTCACAGAAAAGAAGCCCTGTTATGCTGTATGTTTTGAAAACAAAAACTAGTTTTTGGACGCATGTAAAATACAGATAATCTGCAGGTAGTAATCCAGCCACCATTTGAGAAAAATAACACCAAGCTGTGTTGTAATTTATGAGAATGTATGTTTCTGAAAGGTCCAGAAGTCAATATGTATTCACTTTCAATTTTTTTTTAAAAGATGCAAGTTTCTAAAGGCCACAAAAACACAGTGTTACCGTATTTATTTTAGCAAGTGGTGACCTACAGACCATGGTATTCCTGAGGAAGCAGAATTGCTTTTTTAAATTTCCCTGAGATTTATTAATTTGATATCCACCCAAACTCCCGTACTAAAACAGTGGTAGCAAATCTGTATTGTTATAAACAACACAGAAACACCTAAAATCCAATTCCTTGTTACATGCTGAATGCCTTCACAGACCAAAAAAAAAAAAAATATCTGAGTATCGTTCACTTTTCTGATCCTATAAATTTTACAGGGAAGGCATTTCTCCCACAAAAGCCAAAGATTTGAGTGAAAGAGAGTGAGTGGGGCAAGACGACAACCAATCACTTTGGAATTCAGAAGTGTTTAGGAAACACCAAGTTTTTTAGTCAGAAGGAATGAAGTGAGAGAAGGGATGGGGAGCACAGAAGTAGTGCTTAATTGTGTACGCAATAAAAAGATTTTGAAGGAAAAGGTTTGTTTTCCACACCTTTCTAATTGAATTGCACTAAAATCTTCTTCTATGAGAACGCAGAACTACAGCAGTGCCAGACATGCTTCATGCATTTCTTTAAGCCTTGTATTTGCCAACGTGTTCACGGGCTATGATCATCCTTTGAATTTGAGCAGTTCCCTCATAAATCTGAAAAGAAGAATTAAAATAATGTTAGCTGATGGGTTTTAAAAATATTTTAACAGGTCTTTCTGTGCTTGTAAACCGTCATAGCACTAATCCAGTGTCGATTAGTGTGTGCAGAAAGACAGAAAAAACTGAAAAAAATTCCGGTTTGATCTGAGTAACTACAGTGGGCTAAATGCAGTAAATCACATACAAGATACTGGCAGACAGTCTTGTTCTCTCGGATGCTCTCATTAAAACTCAGTAAGGTTCTCAGGAAATCAACAGACATAGTGGGTGAAGAAGGATGGGGAAAATGTCTTACCTGGCGAAGAAAATACGTAATTTAGGTTTTACAAAGTAGGTTTTAAAAGAGTGGGTGGAGGGCAGGAGGCGGCCCATGCTGGAAGTGGTGTGTTTTCTTTGACTAGCCTTTCAAGGCCATAGCAAATGTTCCCTTTCATCCATTTATTCCCACTGCTCCTTCTTAACTAGTACTCTCTTGAACACAGTATTTCTTTTTCCTTTTTTTTAATTTTTTAACCATGTATTCTTGCATTTTCCTCTAGAAACACTCTGCATCTTCCCTGTATTCCATTTGGCTTGCTGGCAGCAAAGTCAGAGAGGCACAACAAAACACCTGTGTAGGTCTCATGCAGAAAGAAGGCTGTATACTCCACAGGTACAGAGCAATGTGATTTGAGAGCAACATAGCTTTGGGGTTTAAGGGTTTCACCTCCCAGTTCTGCCAGAACTTGCTTTGGCAAATTGCTTAAAGGCGTGCAAAATGACTTTCTGTAGTCACAAAATAGGGATAGTCTTCCCAAGAACCTTACAAAACTTTAAAAAAATAAAGACGGTGTAACCTGCTGTCACGTTAGTTTTTTGGTTCAGAGGAAATGGTTCATTCTCAAAATGCAATCTCTGACTGCTGCTGCTTTGCTCACATGGATCCAGTTCATGGAGCAGATTTTGTTTTATGAATAGTGGGTGCCCTCTGGAGTAACTGAGCTGGAAGCTCTCCTCTCTGCATACATCCGATACTCCAAACCCTAACGAAGACATAATGGTCCAAGCCTACAGCCGGACCTTTACAATGACAGGCACCGTGGGGACGTTCAGCCCAAACCGGCCTGCTGTGAACCCAGCCTCCCCAAACCCCGTACAGCAGACGCGAGGGCCTCAGCAGCTCCTCCTGCCAGCCGCTTATCTGCTCCTGCTGCACTAAGTGACTTGCTGACGAAGACAGCCTTGAAACTCAAGTGTAAAGAAGACTGGGTTTTGATGCCTTAAGTAACCAGGAGAAAGGGTTTGGTTTGTAAGCCAAGCGGATTAGTTTCAAGAATCCTTGACAATTAAAGAAGGGAAGTTTTCTGAAATTGAGAAGCTAAGTTATGAGTTTCTATCATAGCAGCCTAGACTTCTAGCCAGACAGAAACCCAAAGCGAAGCACAGACACGTAAGAATGTTACCAGTAAAGACCAGAGAAGAACTGTGTCATACTGAGAAATACCAAATATATGGCAGAAAAGAACAGGTGGAAAACAAAGTTTCTTTACATGAAACACATGGCCAAAAGCATATACCATCTGGAACTGGGCAGTAATATAGTGAAGCATAATCAAGAGACATGGGTGAAACTGTAAAGACAAAGGCCCTTCCTGTATTCTTTTGAGGATAACGGGGAGCAGAAAAACACCAAACGTGTAATACTAAATCTGACTAATTTGAACAATTAGAAACAAAAAGTCTACCTACCCATGCATTCATGATGGATCAGTGTAATGGAAAATCTAAATAACTGGGATCCTGTAAAATCAGTCTCAACTTTCAAATAAACTTCTAACTTGCAGGAGTGCAATTAGGACTAAGAACCTTTAGAATCTGAAACAGCACTTTTCTGTCCTTGAACAGAGAAAAATTCTTGGCTAGTGAGAATAATTTTCATTTTAATGTCAGCTGCAAGAGAAGTTTCAACTACCTAGAATCTTAAGAATGACAGCTGTTATAATGAACATCACAGGTCATGGTCCGCATGCATTTCTCGATATCAGATATTTTGATATGTTTTATCTAGTCATTATTAATGTCAGAAAGAGGTAAAAAGATAAAGATTACTAGTTTTCTTGAACATAATTAAATTATTCTTGCTGAATAAAGAACTGTAGCATAGTATACGCTAAGAGAAAAATTATGACATGGAATAATTTCTTGGTAATAAAACTGCAGAAAAAGATCTGGGGATTATGGGTGACTATGGGCTAAACATGAGTAAATACGAGCATGTTTTGTTGTTGGTTTTTGTTTTGTTTTAAAAAAAAAAAAGGCTAATCACTCCAGGATGTGCCACACTTCTGTTAATACAGCATATACAAGATAATTAATCCATGATACTCAGTGCTGGTGATATCCTAGCTGCAGGAATCTGCCCAGCCTATGATACCAAAGTTCCAGACAGAAGATTTAGAGCACGGCAAGAAGTGATGAGGAGAACAGCATTATACAAAAACCATCTCTACTTACAGAATAGCAAAGCAAGCACTGGTACTTTGAGCAGTGTTTTCTACACTGTTTTTTTCTAAGAGTTCAAAAGCTTCAAAATGAAAAGAGTCTAAGAATTTCAAAGAGTCACCACATCAGGAAAACAAAACCACACCACTAGATTTATTTCTCTTGTGTGAGTTAAGCTGTTGATCTAATGCAGAGTTTTGTATGCAAGAATTTGCTTGATTTGAATGCCCTTTCTTTAAATGGCTCTCATCTGCAAAACTTTATGTATGTATATCATCAAGTTAGTAGCCATTACTTTATTTCATATAAAACGTATGTGTTACTGGAAAGATCACATTCTCTTGTTTACTTACCTGGTAGATTTTAGCATCTCTCATTAGTTTTTCTACAGGATATTCAGTATTAAATCCATTTCCTCCGAAAATCTGCACTGCATCTGTAGCTACTTGGTTTGCAACATCGCCGGCGAACGCCTTTGCAATGGAAGCATAGTAGGTGTTCCTGCGGCCAGCATCGACTTCCCAGGCAGCTCGTTGGTAAGCCATCCTAGCCAGTTCTACTTTCATTGCCATTTCAGCAAGCATGAAAGACACCGCTTGGTGCTAGAAATGATGAAATAAAACTAGATTAACATTGTCCGCTTAAAATTCAAGACATCCAAGAAGAATACAGTCTTCTGAATGTCTTAATTTGCAAATTGAACACACTCGGGAAATTGTACTTGAGGAGTTCTACAGAATTTGGATCGGGCTCTCATAACTGTAAGTTGAGTTAGACTTCTAAGTTTTTAATTCTAAACTTCACTTAGTCACAGGGATTAAGTATTGAATTATGGAGTTGTGCTTTACTTTTTATGAGATCTGTATTTAGTTTGATGTTTATTGGTATTTCTTTCAGCCTGGTAAGCAGCATGATTGGCAATGTATTCTATTACTATTAATACTGTGAGTCTTGTTTCACGTACCTCAAGGAGTTTTTTTTCCTTCCCTGAAAATCTCTGTACATCAGTATTGAAGAACTCGAATATGTCCTGACAGTACATGAGTTTCAGGGTTTTGGGCAGAGTTTGCTTTGTGATTTTATTATCATCACTAAGTTATTGAAGAATCCCAGGAGTTACTGCATAGGTAGATTTACTTAGATAGCACTGACGTACATACTTGAAAACCCAAGCAATGGCAGAGATATAATAAATTACACACCCTAAATATCAAGGAACAACCTTGAAAAATCACTAGTAGTGCATCTGGTATGAAAACACAGCTTTTTGATATATTTGTTTTTACGTATTTAACTTACTTCAACAATTGGTTTCCCAAAGGTTTTTCTCTCCAAAGCATATTTAGTAGCTTCATCGAGTGCTCTTTTTGCTAAGCCAACAGCACCAGCTGCTACCTGAATTAAACACAGTACAGAATGAAAAAAATATAATAGGAATTTCTGATTTAAGTAACTTATTTCTGATACTTACAGGTGGTCTGGTCTTATCAAAAGCTCCCATTGCGATTTTAAAGCCAGCTCCCTCAGCTATTAATACATTTTCTTTTGGAACTCTTACATCTTCAAAGACAATACCTCTTGTATCAGAGCAGCGCTGACCCATATTCATTTCCTGAAAAGGGAAGTTTACAGAGGTGCAACTAAATTGGATTCTTCCAAGGTACAACACATGTACATTCCTTAGTTTACTCAAAGCATAAAGAAAGCTTCCCCCTGCCAAACACTTCAGTTTTAGCTAAAAATCACCATATACACAACAAATAGTAGTTCTGCATTACAGATCGCATGCCCTTAATTTGTAAAAGCTGGGCACTTTCCTTTTTCATCTCTCATCTCAAAGGACATAATTGAACTAGAAAAAGAAAAACGAGTGATTACAGCTACAGAATTAATTTCACAAACAGAGAAAGTAAAGAACCTAAAATGCAGGCTGTACTACAAAGAAATAAATAAATGAGATTTTAAAGTTTTCCGATTCCTTTCCTAATGTTCAGTGTCCAATTTTGCCTGCTACTGAAAACAGTACTTTGTTTTCTTTCTTTCTCCTCCCCCCCCAAACAAGAACTTGTACCGGTGTCTCTGAGGCCTATTCCTTGAGCAGGAGCAGCTAAAATTAAAGCACACCATGTCTTTATGGTTACAGTTGTCCACCTTGCTTCTTACACTTTCAAGGCATACTACTTCACATTAATTGGCACATGTCAATTAAATGGTTCTCAAAGTTGCTTTTCCAGCTGTGCAAAGTCATCTTACTTTAAATCATTCTGAATAATTCCTTATCTGAATTAATAAAATTATAATTATTAAGTACGTCTTATGAATAGTTTCTGTATGCTGTGCAAATGGAAAGATCGTTGTACATGAGCACATGAAAATATTCACTTGTCTTTTTTCTGTAATGGCAATTTGTTGCATTATTGATCTGGAAGCAAATAATAATCCCTGGCTTGTCAAATAAGAGACAAGCTGCTCACCTTTCTTCCAACTTGGATTCCAGGGCTATTTGCTTCCACAATGAATCCAGTAAAGGCTTTGCTTGCAGGAGCTTTTGGATCTGGATCGGTACGAGCTAGCAAAAAATACCTAGCGTAAAACAAAGAAGAGGGGAATCAGTTTATCCTCACAATTAACAATCAGACACTTTTTTAGTTAAAATGTTCAATGTTTTTATGTGCATTTGTACCATATAATAAATCTAACAGTAAGTTAACAACCCATTTTTCTTGGCCCTTCCAAAAATAAACTGGGAGGGAATGAGGAAGTGTCAGTGCATCTCTTACCGCAAACGTCAAGATTTAGTAAATTTACTTCAGATTAACATGCAAAGGTTCTCCACCTTTTCCATGTATTTTAAGTCTTAATATTACAGTCAGCTTCATCAATAGTGCAAAAGAAACCTGTTCACAGCATGTACATAAAAATTGTTGCTTAGGAAATACAGTATTGCATACAAAATGTTACATTATCCTCTTGATTTCAAATATCTTAATTTTATTCTTTTTTATGTTAGAACTTAAACAGTTGTAAATCACATTTATGATCTTCAGTAACATCAAAAGATAGCTGGTAGATTCTCTTTGATGGTTCTGCCTTGAAAAAGGAAATAAATAACAAGAAAAATGAGCTTTATACATAAATGCATAAAGTTTTTCCTCTTGAATTAGAAAGAATTCATGTGTTGGGGATGAGCATGATCTTATGTGAGACATGATGAAAGAGGTCTATATTGTAAAACACGATCTGTGGACACCGCAGCAAAATCTGGATTCTTTGACACTTGGAAATGTCTTCCCTTAAGAAAATAACAGAGGAACTCTAGGACTGTGCTGTTAGGGATTTTCACTAAAAGTGAGACTGGAGTAGAATCAGAAGCAAGTGATCTGGGTCACCACACCCACAAAGCAAGGTGGCTTGTAACAGGAGCCTCTTGAGTACTTTGCGAGTTAACTCTTCACTGTTGCTGCCCTTCCCTGAAGGGAAAGCAGAATTAATTTTGTTTGATAGCAGCAAAATTTGAGAGGCATTTTTGAAGGGAGTTGTGTCAGCGCTCAGTTTCCTTTTTAGGCACCGCACAGCACTGAGACTGCTTGCTTATACCTTGTCCTGATAAAGTGGTCACAGATTAAAGTGCAGTGGGGTGAAACATAATGAACGTTCAGATTTATAACAGATCTTTAAAGCAACACTAGTATCTACCTTGGTGGGGGACACACTTCAGTATAGAACAGAGTAACAGACAGCATAAGGTGACTCAAAAGTCAACACACCAGTTTGCTTTCCCACCATTTGTGATCCACATCTTCTGACCGTTAATAACATATTCATCGCCTTTCTTCTCAGCCTTTGTTTTTATACCAGCCACATCAGAGCCTGCTCCAGGCTCTGTTACACAGTAAGCCTAAAAGAAAATAAAAAGCAAAGTCTTGAGGAATAAAAATTCTATTTTTAAACAACCACAAATTATTGCAGAATTATGTGCACCAAACGGATCTATAAAAGTTTTAAGTGAACTGCATGGAAAACCCCAAAATATTACATAAAAAAACCCCAACAACCGTCTGAGCAAGAATCCAAACATGTAGGGTTAATTTTCCTTATAAATCCATAATACTACTTAAAATTGTCTTTAATGATAAACAGAACCATAAGTCATCAATTCCTTATGCTTCACAAACTCTGATATGAAAGCTGAGGATCTTTAAAATCTGAAAATAAGGGCACACAGTAACATTCCATGGTTACTGTGCTCTTCATTGAATGAGTCTTAGTTGTTCAGATTTTAATGCATTGCACATGAATCTTTACTTATTTCTGAGTAACAAGTACCGCTTAGGCAATATTTAAGATTCATAAATGCAGTTTAATGCTCATCTGAGTGGGGTTTGTGCTCATACAAACCTTGCATTTTTCTTGAACTCCTAAACCTTTTCTTGAAAGGGAAATAAAAGGTATTAATTTTCATTAAGTGACTTAGGATGGTTTTCCAGGTAATATCTTCTATTTGCTTACTGAATACATCTAATTCAATATTCCTTGTCTTTCAGTAAATACCACTGTTTGTTTACAAACCAAAACAGTCTAAGTTGTGAGTAGATATCAGTGTTTTAAACAAACCAACCAACCTGATTACTATGATTTAGGAACATTCTACAGCGTTTTGAAGTTACACTTACACACATCATTGGTTCCTCTGTCATTCTTCCTAGGTATTTCTTCTGCTGCTGCTCATTTCCTGCAATGATTACTGGCATTTGCTGAAAGAAAATAGACCATTAATCCACCTTTTTAAAGGGCACCACCCTTTAAAGGAGGTAAGAAAAGACAGAACTTACCCCTAGGGAATTTGCTTCAATGGCAGTTTGAACCCCTGTACATCCATAGGCTAACTCTTCCGTAATAAGGCATGCTTCAAAACTGCCCAGGCCAAGACCACCTGCAGTTAAGTATTTGATTAAAATGAGTTTCAAGTGGAACATATTAGTGATTTACAAAAATTACTTATCAAAAACATATTCCCCCACGTGCACTTGTTGTCCCAAAGTGGGGTCATTTACCCAGTGTGCAAGACACCAATGTACACACAGAGCAGAGGTATTTATTTAAATCATTTCTGCGCAGAGATGGGTGCTAAGTGGTAACCCACAAAGCTAGCACACCGGCCTACAAACTCTTTGGAATATTTACAGGGTTCAAAATACAGAAATACACCCCCTTATTTATAATTATTTATAACTATTGGTTAGTACAGTCTCTCGCTTTCATTTAAAGCTACAACGTCCTTTAATTGCTGTGCACTTGCTCCAGTACAGTGGGGGACGTAGTTCTGTTCAGTCTCTAATTGAGTCGGTGGTCGCCATCTCCCACTGCCGCCTTTACCTTTTCCCCCAGTTACTGCAAATCTTTGCTGACTTTAGGCCTCTTTCAGCTGCTGTCTGTTTTCAGCCGGTTTCGGCACCTTCTGTGTAGGACATTCCCTTGTTATCAGTCTTCTGTTCTTCTTCAAGGGTATATTCATTAGGAAGGCATGTATTGTTTATACAAACTGTCCTGTTTCACAAGGCCCTGCAACCTTTTTATACCTTTTTGCTCTTGCTTAGTGAGAAATTCTACCTTCTAGCATACATTCTACCTTTTAAAAGTAAATTTTACCTTTTTAAAATACATCACGCTGTGTTTGATTAGACATTCCCATGCAAGCTTTCTAAATAAAGTTTTGTCAGATTAGTAACAGATGACTTAAAAACACCACCTCACAGTTCCAGGGGGATTGTGTGCTTGATGTGGGACAAGTTGCACAAAATGGCAAGAATGTACCACTAGAATCTTTGGACTGCTTTACATCTGAGAATTTGCTTAAGAGTTCTTAGCAAGCAAAGAAAGGGCCACAGGGGCTCCTGAGCTACCGCAGTGCTTAGGAATAATAAAAAAAAAAAATAATGTCTGTATCAGTCAGAAAACCAACCCAGGAATCTGTTTCTGACAGAAGCCAACACTTTTGGAAGTGCATAAAAATACAGTAACAATATAGCAATACTTCCTCAAAATATTTTTCCTCAAGCAAAAGTATCTTTGGTATCTTTGTTAGCTAACCCCTGACAGACATTTCTTCTGTGAATTTGCTCAGTCTCTTCTTGAACCTATATACAATTTTAGCATCGAAAGCATCCAGGGGCAATGAGTTTCACCAATTTCACCAGTGTCAAACGCACTGAGTTTAGAACCATCTCCCTTCGTTTATTCTGAACCTCCTGTCTGCTGACTTTGCTTGCTGCCTTCTAGTTGTACTGAAGGGGACAAGTAGCTATCAATCCCTTTTCACACACTGGCGTTTTAGGTGTTTTTCATACAGAAGCTGTTCTGTATCTTTTTATCATCTTTATCATCCATTTGGGAGCCTTTTCCATTTCCACAACAGCCTTTTGAGGTGGAAGGAACAGACTGCATAACAAATTAAAGAGGCAAGTGCAGTTTAGATTCAAGCAGTTGAAAAATTGTGGCTTATGCTTTTTTCGTCATTCCCTTCCTAATTTCTAACTTTAAATTTATGGTTTTGACCACTTCTGGGCATTATGCTGACATCTTCACAAAACTAGATATTATAACCCCCAAAACTTCATTTTTTTCCAGAGGTAGTAACTTGTTCAGAAGACACCATTTTATCTGAGAAGTCTGGATTGCTTCTTTCCTTTCTTGTGTGCATCTTTTTTTTTTTGAATTCCATCTGCCATTTTAACAGTCACCCAGTTTCACGACCTTCTCCTACAGCTCTCCGCACTAGCCTCATCTTTTTTTATACTGAGTAACTTAGTGTTATCAGTAAACTCTATGACCTCACTATTGACATCCTTTTCCAGATTATTTATAGATATTCCAAATAGCACAAGCAGCAACAGGACTGTGCTGCTGATTTTTCCACTATGAAACCTGATGATTTTTCAGATTCATTTCAGAAGTTCAAGTATTTTACACCAAGCAGGCATCTTTTGTTCACACACTTACTAGCTACTTCAGAGAACTCCATTTTTTGTGCCATGACTTCCTTTTATGAAAACACTTCTCTAGCACATCATGTTTATGCGTGTCCACTCCATCTGTACTTCATCTTGCTTGTTCTTTATTTACACAGTATATCAGGCTTACTGGTATTTTCCCAGTTCCCCCTTGGAGACATTGTAAAGGAATGGTGTCCAATTTGTCACTTGTAAAATTTAATTTAATAACTAAGTGATTGCACATTGCAATAGTCCAGGTATTCCCTAGAATTTGTGGGTGAATAAATGTGATCATGACAATTGCTCCTTTTGTCTCTTTTTTCCTTAACCTTGCTAATGAAATTTTTGATACAAGATATACCCTCTGATGAGTCTTCAAAAAAAACAGGGTCTGCTATGGACATTTCCCCAACTTCTTTTTCAGGTAATATAAATGAATAAAGAAAATCTAAAAAAATACCATTTTTCGCATGGTTAGTCATATACCTAAGCACTGCCAAAGCACTGCAGTACTGCACGTCATCTAAACTGGAAAACCGTCCTTCTGGAATAAACTCTTAAATTGTTCCAGCCTGTGTCAGAGTCTAGATCAAAATATGACCTTCCAATTTCTCTGCCTCTGCAGCTGACACGGTGCATGAAGGGAACATTAGGCAGTTGTAATCATGGTAGAAAAACTGGTCATAAATTACTAAATCGTAATCTAATCTGTTGCCTGATTACATCCACCCCTAGTAACACCTGTATGTGTCAACCCACCTACTGATTAAATTTAGAGTATTCAGGTATGCAACCGTTCATTTTATACAGGATCCATAATTACAGATATAAATATCCTCTGACGCCTTTTCTTTGTTTCATTTTACAGATCAAAAAGAATGTTTACTTACCACAGCTTTCTGGTATGTGTGAATTTATAAGACCAAGTTCCCAAGCCCGTTTTATGAGCGGAAGAGGATACTGAAATAGATAGGGAAAATCACCATCTGATTCATCACAGTTAATGCTTTAAATTTCACACAGGTTAAGATAAAAATCTATTTTTCCCCTACTGTACAGTAGATTTACCTCTCCAGTTTTGTCATATTCTGCAGCAACAGGAATAATTTCCTCCACAGCAAATTTACGAGCAGTAGCTTGAAACTCCTTCTGTTCATCAGTAAGTTCTATTAAAAAAAGAAGTAAAAAATAAAGTCACAAATTCTGTACTTTCTTTGATTTTTATTGCTAGACTATGAGAAAAGGGGGGAAAAAAGTGTCTCAGTTCCTTCCAGGACAATTCAAACCGCCAGGACCCACCATCCTGGGCCTCTCCAGAAACTAAAGAAGCTCAGCTTCCTCTTTCTCTCTAGGGAAAAACTCCACTTACCTCTAATGAACGTCTACAATGCACTTAATTACTTCTGACACAATTATCCACAAAATATTGAAAATGGAGTAGGAAGTACCATGTAATGTAAAATGTAGTACCAACAGAAACGAGAAGTCTGCTGTGGTAATTAACTGAAGGAGGAGATGGGGCAGATAAATGTTCCTTACTTGACAATTGTGGCTACTCAGTTTCAAACATCTAGCTGCTGACCCACTAAACGTGCTTTTACATATATAATATGCCAAGATGAGGATGAATTCTTTATAACCAAGTTCAACTAAGACTACATAGTTATTTTAACATTTTAAAAGCCGATGTGACATAACTGTTCAAAGCTAAGGCAACTTTGGCAATAAATAAGCTCAAGAAAAACATTAGTTTAAAAAAGAAGAAAATCTCATAAATATCACACACGTACCTGGCTTTCCTGAGCCGGAGAAAAAAGTAATTTTGGTTTTCAAATACTTTTTAAAAAAAGAATAGAAATCTATTCAGAACAAACATTTTCATTGTAAATTCATACCAAACTGCAATACAGTTGTTTGGGGCTTTTTTTCCTAACTCTGCAATTTGTCCTTAACTGTTGTATTTCTTTCCAAACCTGCAGTACTTACCAAAGCTAAAGCCAGCTCCAGGTTTGCTTACGTGTACGTTTTGAGCAGGTTTACTGGAACGTGCTCTCCATCCATGCCCTGCAATGGTTCGGAGCATCTGCTAAAGAAAAAAAGAAGGTGAGGTGTAAGATCTTTGCAGCTCAAGTCTCATAAAGTTACTAGCCTGACTGCAGCACAACTACACAACAAAGCATGAAAAACACAGGCAGTAACAGGTATCAACACAGTGAAAAAAAGTATTTTCAGAGAATACTGAAAACATCTATGAAGTTAAAAGGTGAAGAAATGCAGGAAGACCACTGGTAGGCACAGGAGCTCTGAATACTGAAGCGTTAAGCAAGTGTATTAACAGCTCAGGATTGTATTTTCCAGTAGGCGATATATTAGTCATTTGGAGTTTTTACAAGCCATTGCAAAACGGCATGTTGCCTTCTCACCTAACTTTTACCTTCTTGCCTAAGCTTTCTTACCTAACTGCTACCACTGTTATATAGAAAAACAAAACAATCAAACAAACCACAAACATCTAGAAAGACCTGGATCCTCCCAAACGTTTTATACCTTAACTGGAAACCGACAAGAAGAAGATGAGGTTGAGAAAAAGCCAGGTAATTGTAATCACTTTTTTTTTTAAGGATGATCCAGTCATATATAGCTTTGCCACCAAAAAGTTTTGTTCACAGTAGAAAAACTCCTGAATTCAAAATAATGCTAAAGGTGATACCCTACATGAAAGAAGCTGTCAAATTTACACTAGAGAACTTACATCTGTCGTGGTTTTCATACCAGAGTGGTGTGCAAGGTCAACACTGAAGGTTACTCTGAAAAAACCCAACACTGCCCCCAACAAACGCGAAGACGGAATGGAGAGGGGGCTTCATACCCAGAGGTGGAACAAAGGGGTGACAAAGGACGACAGTTCCACGTAAGGATTTGGGTCACCACCTGCCTGCTCCATCACCCTCCCTGTTGTCCGACCGGGTGGATCCAACGACAAGTCCCCAGTGGCCATACTCAAACCCAACTCCCCGTGCATACACCAGCTCTGCCACCCTCGGGAACGCCACCGCCACGGCGGTGCCATGGCTGGTGGGCGCCAAACTCCAGCCGCTACTGCCTGAAGCGTTGACCGGCTGCTGTTGGGTTGGAGCCGCCTTCTGCAACTGCCACCGTCGCTGCGATGCTTCGGGCAGGTGGCCACGTCCCGCCAGGGGACAGGGCTCGGCTGCCCGAGGGACGGACACAGCTGCTGTCCGAGGGAAGGACGTGACTGCTGCTCCAGAGAAGGACACGGCTGCTGCCTGAGGGGAAGGAGGCCGCGGCTGCGCGGCCACCCTGACCCAGCACCCTTCACCCTTCACCTAATTCCGCAGCGACTGTGGAACCGGGGGGGAGCGGGAAAAGGGCCGCCGCGCACAGGGTCTGCCCGAGCCGTGGGCTGCCCTGCCGCCCAGGGGGAAGCCGGGAGGTTATCAGTGGTTTGATAGCTTCTTCCCCTCAGAAGGGATACTCGGAATTCCTAACAGGAGGGTTAGTACTTCACAAAACAGCTTTCACAGACCACGCATGAAAAAATGCCGTCGGGCAAGGCAGCACGGAGGCCGTGAGGGAGGCAGGCTGCCCGCCCCCCGGCCGATGGCGGCCCGAGAGCCCCGGGCCTCGCTCGGGCCCCGGCGCCGCCGGCTGCGGCCCGGCCCCCCGCCTCAGGCCGGCAGGTACGGCG
>VYXH01012199.1:28262-40437 GCA_013397275.1 Burhinus bistriatus | reverse complement strand
GACACCTGTGGCCCCTGCTAGACTCAGCTCCAGTCCCTTCATGTCTGTTAGCAATGGCGAATCTTAGAAGTTAGTCATCCAAAATGTTGCAACCATTAATATTTTCTATAAAGCCATAATTTTTTGTTTTTAATCTTTTACTTTCACTCAGATGTCTCTAATCTCTTGCTTAATATGATGTTTTGTAAATTTGTTTTAGCTTACATTGTCAGGGTTCTTTGACTTTTTAATTATCTATTTGTTTTGAACATCTTGTAATACAGCGTATTATTTATCTGTTGTTGACATTTTTTGTTGATGGCTGTAAGGGTAGCTTCGTTTTTTCATTTCCTGTTACCTCCTGTCTTCCAGTAATTTGTTTCGTATCCTCTGTTTGTTTTATTCATCTTGGCTTTCCAATAAATCTTTTATGCATCAAATTTATGTTTTTTAAAATCTTTTTTTATTCTGAACATTGTTAGGATTCACATGACTTTATACCTCTTCACAGTATAGATTATATTCTGCTCCACTGCCATAGTCCTTATTTTCTGTTTCTTTCCTATGACGTGGTACATTCTCTCTTGTTATATTTTTACTATTTATTATTTTGATTAGTACTTTTCATTCATGGCCAATTTAGTATATAATTTGTGGAGAGAGCAACATTGTTAAAGATTAAAAATACCTGTTTCCATCCTGCATATATTTTCTTTCTCTTAAGTTTTTTCTTTAACTTCAAAAATTTTCTCCTGCACCTTAATCCCATAGATTTTTTTCTTGTCTCTTCTGTTTAGTTGGTATTCATGAGTATGGAGTTGACGAGAAGCTCAACACAGGCCGGCAATGTGCGCTGGCAGCCCAGAAAGCCCCCCACATCCCGGGCTGCATCCCCAGCAGCGTGGGCAGCAGGGCGAGGGAGGGGATTCTGCCCCTCTGCTTCACTAGGGGAGACCCTACCTGGAATAGTGTGTCCAGGTCTGGAGCCTCCAACAGAAGAAGGACATGGACCTGGTGGAGCGGGGCCAGAGGAGGCCACAGAGATGATGCCAGGGCTGGAGCCCCTCTGCTGGGAGGCCAGGCTGGGAGAGGTGGGGGGGTTCAGCCTGGAGAAGAGAAGGCTCCGGGGAGACCTTCCAGCCCCTGCCAGTCCCTCCAGGGGCTCCAGGAAAGCTGGGGAGGGACTCTGGATCAGGGAGTGGAACCTGATCAAGGGACGAGGGGCAACGGTTTTACACAGATTTAGGTGAGAAATGAGGGGGAAATTGTTGGCTGTGAGGGTGGTGAGACCCTGGCCCAGGTTGCCCAGAGCAGCTGTGGCTGCCCCATCCCTGGAGGTGTTCAAGGCCAGGTTGGACGGGGCTTGGAGCAACCTGGTCTGGTGGGAGGTGTCCCTGCTCAGGGCAGGGGGGGGGAACTCTAACCATTCTATAATTCTAATATATGATTATCAGTGTATTTTAAAAACCATAATGAATTTACTCTGGTTGATGCTGTAACTGTTACATTATAAAACCTGCACTTTCTGCATCTTCCATGAAAATACATTTTAAATTCCCTCCTATGATAAAATTTCTCACACTTCCTTTAGTTTTAAGACATACTTTGAGACACTTCCAGGCCAGTGAAATGCTCCTGTCTCTCATTTGAAATACAGAAATTATGATTAATTTTCAAAATATCACCTCTCAGCTTTCTTGATCTCCTGTCTTTAACATCCAGCTTTTCAACTTCACCCTTTCTGTTTGCTTGAAGTTCTAGAGAGCCACTGGAAAGAAGGGAAGTTTTTACTGGAGTTCACCGGGCTCCTGCTGAAGCCAGCCCTAGACACTGTGAAAGGAGCAGACCACCCTGCATGACACGAAAGGGAAAGCAGGGCAGGGACAGGGGTGCCAGCCCCAGCGGCTACGAACCAAGATCTGATTAGTGGAGTGAGATGACTGATGGTGTCTCCCTGGTTAGACTGATGCTCTTACTCACCATTGGGACATGCAAGTCACATTATAACAACAAAACAGCATGCACAAATCATTAGTCAGTGTCTCTAAAGTGCTTTGATACCCTTTGTTCCCGAGTTGCTTGAGAAAATTTGCAGTAAGCACTTTTTTTCCCACGGGAACCCCCAAAAGACATTTTGTAATTTGGAAAGCATTTAAATCACAATGTTATTAAATACAAAGTAATGCTACCAAGTGGAGAGAGGAAATCAAGGACTTTGATGTGGAGAAGGTTTGTTGCCCCGAGACAGAGTAATGAGGCACAACTTGCCCTGACTTGCAGACTCTGCGGTAAAATGTAAATGTAGGCAAAGAAGTCACCCCCTAGCTGGGAGATGCGGATTGCAGTAATTCACTTTCTGTGCCTGGAGAGTGTCTTTTATCTTCCCTTGCAACAAATGCAGGGCGCTTTTTGTTGGGGAAACAGTCACTTTAGCCAGCTATTGTTTCCACTTACCTCCCCAGCCACAGCTCCTCCAAACTGCAACGATACAGGTCAGAAAAAAACCAACAAACAACAACAAAACCAACAACTAAAAAAAGCCCAAAAAACAAACAAACGAAAAAAACCCCCGAAACATAAACACAATTCGTCAGCTGACGAGAAAAGGAAAATATCGGTGTGAAGCTGTATCACAACAAGAAATACTCAGCTTAGGCACTGCAAGAATTAAGACCAGCTATTTCAGCTCTGGGGTGTTCTCAGGGATGACAATGAAAAGGGTCTGTAAAATGCCTTAGACATAGGTAAAAACCTGAAGGTTGGAATAAAAGATACTGCCTGTCCCATGAAAAAGCACAGAAAAAGGGTAAATAATCACAAATTTATGTAGAATTTTTTCTGGAAAGTATAGTTTGAAATAACATATTTTCACCTGTTACGTAGCAAGTGTGACACCTTGTACAGAGGATTTGATCAAGAATGTTGCGAGGATTTTTTTTAGTGAAAGCAAAGAAGAGCTACAGGAACATCGACCCACAACTTCCAATGGCACAAATCAGGATTTAATTAATGACATGCACCACCTTGTTTCCTGTACATTAAAGCAAATATGATTGTGTAAGACTGAAGCGTCTCAATCACTCACACATTTTCATACATTAACACAACAGCAAACATTAGCTGGGTTGAACACCAACTAATGAATGTTTCTGACATCATTACAAAGCACTTTTTTCTCCAGAAGCCTCAGAACATACTTGATAAGAGTTAACGCCCACAACATCTAACAAAAACCCTTCATCTGCTGCTCTGATTTTTCCCCAAAATTGTTACCTGTTTTGGTGGATCATGGGCAGGGGTGAGAATTGATACATTTCTGGATGGTGATTGCTTTGACTTCCTAGCTCAAATCACTGTCAGCAGAACCATGCGCCCCTCCAAAGGTGAATTTCAATTCCCACTTAAACTCTTTTAGTGAAACAAAATGATTTTTACATAGGATTGAGTTGCCACTCAAAGGACTGTTCCTCTCAACGGAAAGCTGTTGGGCAATTGTCATCTGTATTGTATGATCTCAGCTCATCTTCATGACCACTTGAAATCCATCTTAGGTCAATGAGGTCTGTTTAAGTTAGGGATGGAAAAGACAAATTCCTGGGTAGTCCTAGGATAAGCTGTGCTCTGTCTCCAATTAATTTACCAGATAAATTTAAATGACTGTTAAGGAAAAATGTACATGTCAGCCCAAGATGAGTCTTACAAAATCTCTGAGCAAACAAACTTATGACAACTTCGTAAGGGAAGAAGTAACATGTAGAGTCAGCACGTGGCAATTCCAGTGAGGTCACTATAATGATACCAGGAATTACACTAGCCAATTAAGACCCAAGATTAAAGAAATCATGATGGTGTAACATGGACATCACACGGTGTGAGAATTTGCATAAAATCATGACCACGATAAACACAAAACTTTCATCAGTCAAAGCTGTTAATTTATTAGTCAGTCAAACGCAATCCCCCACGCCAAGTGAATTTCAAATACTGTAGGAATGCCGAGAAACTCTATATAAGCACCAGCCTGAGTTCATCCGCACACTTCTTTTGGCTTATTTGACTTGCTGAGCTTCGTGAGTATGATTTCTTTATTTCTTTCTATATACTTAATGGGAACCTATATCAGAGGAGATGAGGAAGATTCCTGTAGGTACACTCAGATTTTGAACAGCATAACATTGCCTCTGTCTGTAACTACTCCTACTGAAGGCAGTGGGAAATGCAGGATTTGAGAGACTGGGTGCGGGTGCAGGAACTCTGAGAAATTCAATGTTCTAAGTCAATTAGAAGCTTAAAAATCACAGACAAAAATACTGTTATTTCAGATAATTATTTTAATATTTTATAAATTTTAAGATAAATGTATAAGATGGCCAACTTTTCGACTGTCTTCAGTGGCATTCAGGGAGACATAAATAAACCCTCCTATTTCCAGCAGAGCCATGTCTAACTTGTGTGTGTTTCCTCACTTTGGGGAACTCTGTGGTAGGTGACACCACGGCTCTTACACGGTTCTTCAGGATGTGTATTTGCAGGAAGTGTAAGACACATCCATGCAAGGCCAGAAGAAAGATCCATCTGTGGGGTCTGGTCATTCCTGAGGTGGACTTTATACAGTCAGAAAATTTGGACCCAGGTGCTCAGCTAGTGTCAATCAAGTTGATCAAGGCTGCACATACAACATACACTATGGCACACAAAACCACAACACAGTATTTTCACTCCAATCATCATTATGAACTTTATCTCATAAACTTTATCTTTTTTTTTTTAGCCTTTTTCATCTCTACCTATTGCAAACGAATCTCTACCCTTGCAAGATGTCTTGCTACGACCTGTGCCCACCAAAAACCAGCGTCGCCGTGCCTCAGCCCATCGCTGAGAGCTGCAACGAGCTGTGCGCCCGCCAGTGCCCGGACTCGACGGCCTTCATCCAGCCGCCCCCCGTCGTCGTCACCTTCCCCGGCCCCATCCTCAGCTCCTTCCCCCAGCAAGCCGTGGTGGGCTCCTCCGGAGCACCTGCCTTTGGGGGCTCCCTGGGGCTGGGGGGCCTCTACGGCGCCGGGGCCACGCAGGGCTCGGGGGGCCTCTGCACCTTTGGCAGACCCTACGCTGCTCCCGCCTGCAGCCCTTGTGTCTTGCCCCGCTACAGCAAGAAGCTCTGGGACACCTGTGGGCCCTGCTAGACCCAGCCCAGCCCCAGCTGCTGCCCCCAGCCCAGACACCAATGCCACCAGCACCCATGCAGGGCTGAGCTGGCGGGCACAGGGCCCTGAGGAGTGCTGAGCAGTCGCAGCCCCAGGCAATGCCTGGGCAGCTGCCGGTGCCGCGCACCCTTGGCCCTTCACTGCCCTCTTCACCTGCCCTCTGCTCTCCTCCCAGCCCTCGGAGGGGCAGGAGCTGGACCCAAAAGGCTCTGCGGGGCTGGTGGGCCAAGTCCTCGGGATCTGGAGTGCTGCACCAAGGGGGCATGTGGAGCGAGAAGCCACGAACTGCAGAAGATGCCTCTGCCTCTCCCAAGACGTGGCATCCAGCCTCTCCGGGTCTTGCCCAGCATCTCTCTGACAGTCTCTCCTGCCCCTCTGGGCTCAATAAAGATTTCCTGCATGCAAGTCATGTCTCCCTCCCTCCTTGTGCCAAGCTGGAAAGTCCCCAGGGGCGGGGACCCGGCTGTTGTGGCAGGGCAAATGCTGGTCCTGAGATTCGCAGGCTGGGTGAGGGTGGTCGGTTTTGGGAGAGGGAGGATGCAGGCGGCAGGCAGGGGAGAGCGAGCGAGCGCCTTTTGGTGGGGCTGACAGGAGCTGGGGCAAGGGCAGAGGGCAAGAGTGGTGATGGCAAGCGCTTCTTTGCCTGGCCTTCTCAGCCCAGGAGCGGCACCAGCTCTGCCAGGTCCTGCTGCTCTTTTGCTTCTGGGCAATACCTTGGACTGGGGAAACCCTTCAGTTACCTGTACAACTCCAGGTTCACTCTTCGCTGTGGGATTTCACAGAACTGTGCCTTTAGCCTTCTCCACGCTCAGCAGTGGGTACTGCAGCCCATACTCCTCACGCCGGTACAGCCAGTTCCTCCATAGCAGCTGTGGGCCATGCAGAAGGTAACAGGAGAATCCCTAGTTAGTCTCATGAAAGTGTCAATCTCTTTTTTCTTTGGATTAGTTATCTACATTCTTCCTATCTTGGTTCTCAGTTTATGTGGATTGAGGATGGACTGGTTTAAGAAATGTGGGAATTTTAAACTATCAGCGAAGGAGAGGTTTGTTTTTTTCCCCTCTAACTTTCATCCTTACTAAAGTTCTGCTGTATAATACAACCAAATTTCTGTTCCCCCCCGCCCCGTACCCTTTTTAAGTTTGGCTTTGATAACACTTACACGTTGTGAAGTTCAGCTTTTGTTATCAGGTTCCTATCCCCATCAGTGGCAGACAAAAGCAGTTCACAAATGCCACAGAAATCCCACTGCTACCTTTCATGGAGCTTTCCCTTTGTGCCCTTGGCTACTGTTGTTTTACAGTAACAAGAACTGAAAGCAAATTTGTGCATGTGATGTGTTTCCACATAATGGCATGAATGCAGAAAATTATTTTCAAGCCGTTTTTAGATCACTTTGAACTCACAGAAAGCTTCTGCAGGGTAACTATTGAATGAAGTCCTGCAGAAGAAAAAAAAATAAACAAACTCATTTAAGAACTGCATAAAAGGTTGAAACAAAGTTCATTTTTTGTCATGACTCCTGAGGGACTCCAGGTCCTTCTTGCCTGCACAAGAGTGACTGTTGCTCCAAGAGGAAGCTAAAGGACAAAAGAAAACCAGGGAGATTTTGTGTAACACCACGGGGTTTAATGTGAACGAGAAGCAGAGCAGCCAGTTACAGAAAATCAAGGCAATACAGGGGGAAACACGTGATGCAGGGGTCACGCTCTGGTAGCAGTGTCCCACTCGGGGCCCAGAGGACAGCCCAGGTGATGGAGGGATGCAGGGAATACCGAGGCTCAGCCATGCTGCCAGAGCTCATGGTGGCACAGGGTACTGGGCTGCTGGGCACACACAGCCTCCTCCTCTGCCCGTGCCAGGGCAGCTGGTGTTTGCTGCTGGTCCCCATGGCTCTCGCTCCATGTCCTCGTGCCTTGGTCCTTGCTTCAGGGCTGTTGGTGGTTCTGGGCACCATCCTGGGGGCTTTAGAAAACCCCACAGCTCCCGCGGCGGGACCTGCCCAACCTCTGGGTGCCAGAGAGGTAATACCCCGTGCCACAGGAGGAGAAGCCAGAGCTGTAGGACCTCCCACAGTTGCGAAAGCCGCTGGAGCCATAGCCCACGGAGCCCCTGTAGCCCAGATCATCTCCATAACCGAGGGAACTGCCATACCCAAGTGAGCCCCTGTAGCCTCCACAGCCTACGAGGCCTAAGGAGCTTCCATGGCCCCGGGAGCCCCCATAGCCAGAGGAGCCCCCATAGCCCAGGGAGCTCCCATAGCCCTCCAGACCAAAGGAGCTCCCACAGCCAGAGGAGCCCCCATAACCCCCCAAACCAAAGGAGCTCCCACAGCCCTGGGAACCCCCATAGCCAGAGGAGTCCCCATAGCCCAGGGAGCTCCTGTAACCCCCATAGCCTCCCAGATGAAGGGAGTCCCCATAGCCCAAGGAACGCCCATACCCCCTCAAGCCAAAGGAGCCCCCATAGCCCTGGGGGCTTTGGGAACTGAAGGAACTCCCCAACCAGGCTGCGCCTGATGATCCCACAACGCTCTCCTGAGGAAAAGAGCTGAGTATGGGGCCTGGGACTGTCACCACAGCTGGTGGGGGAAAGATCACTGCTCTGGAGTCGGGGCATTGCTGCACACACGGCTCATTGTAGCTCTCGGCAACCGGCTGAGGGCAGGTCACCTCGCAGGGTCTGCAGGACTCGCTGTAGCAAGACATCCTTCTTGTGATGGCTGTGAGCCTGCAAAGCACAGCAGTAAGGAGGCTTAAGGTAAATGAACAGACCCCAGAGCTGGGCTGAGAGGAGACAAACCAAGTTTATTAAGCAGTGTCTCTGTGTCTGAAATATCAAAGCTAACAGGGAAACAGGTGAATTTATACATGTTAATAAATCAAATTCTTGTATCAATTTAACCTTTATCCTTTCTTTCATCTCATCATGATCATCTTTTTAAATAGTTTGATATGAAACAGAAATTAAGTACTGCATAAATTAGACAGATCTGTCTGTAGCGACTTGGACTGTCAAGCATGCACTTGCAGAGTGTAAGAACCAGTAAAAAAAGAAGCCAACAGGAACAAGAGAAAAGGCTCATTGACTATATGTATTAATTCAGACTCTTTGAGATGTAAGTCACCCAAAGTATTTCTGTAGCATGGAGCTCTATTTCCTATCCCAATGCACCAACTTTTGATGCTGCATTTGGACAAGGACACGTTTTCAGAAGGAAACAGAGGATGTAAGTCTGTAAAACCTCATGCAGGAGTCACCTCTGTGACAAAAACATTGTTAAAGGAGATGATAATAGTAGTAGAAAGAATTAGTGAAACCACACTTACCTGGTTCACTCCAGAGACCAAGAGAAGTGGATAGAAGGGCTGCAGGTGATACGCGCTTTTATATGCTTCTTTCAGCTACCCGTTGTGCCGCTGGTCCTAATTTGTTACAAAACAAACGTGATAGTGGGAGCTTTAATTTTGCCACCTCAGCACTGTCCCTCCCAAATGTTAGTGTGGGTGTGACACAACTGCTGATGACAATCAGCTATCTGCGATTGTCATTTTAGGGGATCTGGGGAACCTGCAGCTGAAGGGCCGCCATACAGTCATCAACTGAGAGCCAGAACAAGAGTCTTGTGTCACATTAGTCCTGTTTTAATGTTCAAGGAGTGCTCGCATGGTGCGGAGCCCTTTTTGGTGCCATGTACCCAAACCAGTGAAGGTCATCCAAGGTGAGCTAGAAGTTTGGCTCTAAGAGGACACAGGTTCTCCCTGCATTTGGTTAGGGATCTATAAGTGCTGTTATACAGCAGAGCAAAGCGCTGACATGATGGAGGCTGGCTCCTGATGGGGTATCACTATTGCTAATAACAGCATGAAAGCAGTAAGCCCCAGCAAAGTTTTTAGCTTGTGCTGTAAGCTTTTCATTTTACCTGCAATTAACCCAGGCAGGATGATCAGTGTCTGATTTACTGCACCTGTCAAAAGATAGAGGGGAATGACACAGTCTCGTCATCACCAGAAATGTTAACTACAACCCAAGAGGAGCTAGCATCGGTCCACTGAAACCTCTCCCAACATCCTTCTCTCAAATCTTCTGAGACAATTCAGATGACAATAGGTTAACAGAGGAATGGCTGGGCGGAGTGACACCTCCAAACAGGCAGAAAAGGCCTTATTGATAGAAAGCCACAACTGTTGACAGGGCTTCTGTCTAAAATTAATACCAAACATTTCAAAATTTCATTTGAAATCTCTACTTCTGGAAGTTCAGTTAGAAATACATTTAAACACGGTCCTAATTTTCTTTCCCCCCACCCCTGAAGTACTGACCACTAAAGAAAAAGTGGGAAATAGTTAAAATAGTATTTAAAAGGACATATTTTAATGGGATAAGTCTGTGGCATCATACAGTTATTTGCAAATCTGTTGTTTTCTAATTTTACAATACTGCAAAAGATAGGCTATAAATTACCTCTAAATTGTAAGGTAGCTGTGCCTTTGAAGTGTCATCAGGGTTTTCTGATAATAATGAGAGGCACCTGGAAGATAATGACTTTAAGCTGCTTCACAAATACTTGTTAATACTTAGTGCTTGCAATTTCTGTTATTATCATATTAAATGAAGGGCAAGATTTAGAAGCTCCCTTGTTATGAAACAGGATCATTAAAAAATATGCCAACCAATGTCACTCCTTTTGATTCCCTAAACAGACTTTCAATGCTTGATTTTCATTTTCATTTCAATGATTTGATTTTCATTCATGGTATCAAGTTCTTTATTTTACTAAGTATTAATATGTTTGGGGAGATTATGACATGTCCATGCTACAGACTATAGATAGTAGCTTCATCTCCCTTTACGAGCCAGTATTTTGCTAATACGCTTGGAATGTCCATTGCCTTAAATCTGGCGGGGGGAGTGCAGAAAGAGCCCCATTAAAAATTATCTGAATTTTCAGGCTTAATTGGCTATCTGTCCATGTTCTGAAAAACAAGGGGTCTCAAACTGATGTCCTAAAATCTCTGCGCTAGGCTTTCTAGATCACTCGCTCTAGTCTCTAAATGACTCCCTCTCTTATGCACGAAGCTGTACCTAATGACACAGAGCACTTCATTCACACATCTCTGAACTGATGCTCTTGCACAAGATTTGCGTGCTGATAGTTGGGTGTTTGTGCATAACAATGGTACAACACATCAAATATGAATTTTTAGTGGGTGTTTGTAAAGCCTCTTATCATTCCTAGGAGGATCTGGAACATCTCTGAAGTGTTGCTGCCTCAATGACATTTTAAAAGACAGCAGTAAATGGTATCCACCTTATAATTCATAAGTAATTAATGATATTTGATCTGCAAATATAGGTGTTAAAACCCCTGTTTTTCTAAACCAGATGCAGATACCTGAAATTCTCTCTCTTTCTATTACCTTTCTCCCTCTTCTTATCCAGCTTGCGTGTGTTTTCATAGTATTCATTTAAATGGCACTATTCTTAAAAGACAGATAACTTTAATTGATCCTTACTCATCTACTCTAAAAATCAAACTTACTATCTTGAAACTTAAAGTGGAATTAAATAGCAAACGCCCCAGTGCCGGTGCTGGGTACTGGATGTCTGAAAGATCTCGTCACTCACCAGACCAATGCCCACAGGTTGGTACTGACACTGTATCACGCCTGTTTTCGAAGGTGGGGAGTGGTGGTGCAAAGCAAGCAAAATCAAATCCCTCAACGTGAAGGTTGTTTTGTTACTATGTAGGACCTGAGGCACAAAGGGTGTTTCATATCTGTAAGCAGTTTGAGAAATGTATAAAAGCTGTCTCCTCTCCAAGCCTCTCTATCCACTTCTCCTGGCTTGTTCTCCTTGGTGAACAGGGTAAGTCCAATTTGGCTCAACATTTATCCTCCTCAAGCCTTTTTCTCTTCATACTAAATTCTACATGAAGTTATGGATGGGCAGGTTAGAGAACTGCGGGTGTCAGAAGGTGTTGTCCCTAGAACAAAACAGGAAATTTTACTATTCCATATTGAATAACCATTTCCCAGGAATTTCAGTTCCATCTCAGGATCTACATACATTACAAAATTTAAAAATATCAGAGTGATCATAATATCTTCCACCTTATGGTAGTATTTGCCCCATAAGGGCAAATATTTGTATTTGCAAGTGGAGTGCTACTGGGGAAGCAATATGAAACTATAGAAACAACTGGCTATATCTGATACTATTTTTCTTAACTTGCNTCCTTGGGCTATGGGAGCTCACGGAGTTATGGGGGCTCCCCTGGTCTGGGAGGCTATGGGGGTTACAGGAGCTCCCTGGGCTTGGGGGGCTCCTCTGGCTTTGGAGGCTCCCAGGGCTATGGGAACTCCTTTGGTTTGGGAGGCTATGGGGGTTACGGGAGCTCCCTGGGCTATGGGTNTGTAAATACCATACTTCAGTCTGTTTCAGCTGGTCTTAATAAATTAGATTCATCATACTACAAGCAAAAGCAGTGATATCAAGTGTGGGAGTCACCATACGTGACATTAGATGTCTGCATTTGTGCATGACGCGTAGGGAATCTCGAGAGTAAACAGAGTCTAGGATGTGACGTATGTGACCAGATGTAGATACACTTTGCAAAGTAATGAACTCTGGGCTGTCACAATTTCCACGTGCTATAAAGCAAGCACAGGCAGTTAGAGTCAGGTGAAACTCTGCATCTGAAACCTCCTTCCTGCTGTGCTTTGCAGGCTCACAGCCATCACAAGAAGGANGGCTCCCAGGGCTATGGGAACTCCTTTGGTTTGGGAGGCTATGGGGGTTACGGGAGCTCCCTGGGCTATGGGTGCTCCTCTGGCTTGAGGGGGTATGGGCGTTCCTTGGGCTATGGGAGCTCACAGAGTTATGGGGGCTCCCTTGGTCTGGGAGGCTATGGGGATTACAGGAGCTCCCTGGGCTATGGGGGCTCCTCTGGCTATGGGGGTTCCCAGGGCTGTGGGAGCTCCTTTGATTTG
>VYXH01012199.1:393-22083 GCA_013397275.1 Burhinus bistriatus | reverse complement strand
TTTTTTTTTTTTTTTTTTTTTCCTACGGGACCAACTCATTCCAGCTATTCAGTGGTAGGTATTAACAGATGCAAGTTTATAAATTGAGAAAGAGAAGGTACGGACAGCTCTGTTGTTCAGAGCACGTGTGCTCTACCATGCACTGGATTTTATGCTGCTGTTTTATTGTCTCGTACTATGTGTTACTGTACACGTGCTGCCTGATTGTGTAGACCACAACCAAACACAGGTGGACATTTCCAAACACAGCAACAACTTGAGAAGCAGCACCTGAGCTTGTCTTGCCTAGAAAAATGTCTCTGTACCATGATAGTCGAGCTCATATTCTGCAGCAGTGAATAAAACACTTTCTGATTCACTACAAAACCAAACAGAGAAATCTTTTTACTTTGGGACTGTGCTATACTTGTTGCTACAATAACTTTTAAACTAAAGGTGGCAGTTTAGGACACGAATGACAGAGGGGAAATGGTGCTCGAGGATTGGTTTTGCTTTTTGTTTTGAAGAAGTGAGCTGGACATCAGGCCTTTCTGCTGCAATTTCTGAGTGCTTGAAGGAAAGATCTCACCTTTGGGAAGAGGGTACACGCACAGGGGTTACCTCTGCGGAGAGGTTTGGTGCAGTTGATTAGAAGAAAGCTTAACAGAGAATTGCAGGAGGGGATTGCGAGAGTAGAAAAATGTACTTTTCCATGAGGAGTGTCGCTATTGGCCCACCTGACTACGTTAAAGACCCCTTCACTGCAGTGCCTCGGGCAGAGCTCTTTCCTGCCGTATCAATACTGCGGAACTGTAACTTCTCTGCTGTGTTAGATGTGCAGGTTCACCTCCAGAAGAGAGAGCTATTTTGCAACAACTGCAGATGAACGATGACTTCTTTGGAATGCATCCCCTTTGATCAAGCAATAGCTTCAGTTGAGATGGCAAAAAATATATTACACATTTAATTCAGACCAACTTTCTTCTGTATTATAATATCAAACTGCTAACTTTCCATTCCCTTCTGTTGTGTATTAATAAAGCCTACTCCTTAAAATTATTAATTCTTTCATGGAACTGATGTACCTCCTTTAATTTAGCTCCACTAATGACTGTAGTCAATATAACTTTGGCAACATCTTTCCCTGGCTTTAATTACAGTTCAGCATCAGTCTGTACAGACACAGACAAAGACTCCAAGCAAGAAATTTCACAGATATCAGGCTGTGAGCCATAAGGGCTGACAGAACACTGAGTCATCCAGAGCCTTCAAGTAGAACTTTATAAACCTTCTTCCTTTAGAGACCAAAGCTCCCAGTCTCTAAACACTACTTTTAGTGCAACACAGATGATCAAGCTAGAACAAAACAACGGCTGATGAAGTTCACATCTACCAAGTACAACAGGTAGGAGTCCGCTTATAAAGACACACTGAGAAAGGCTTAGAACTTAAAATCTTTTAATCTCTTTCTCCCAGATGTGCTTCCCAGGCCCACAAATTTTAAAGGCCAATTCCCTTGCAAAAACACCCCAAAGCCTTCTTTTCCTCTCCTCCGAGACTTACCAGAGCCTGAGCTCAGCCACCAAGAGGTTCTGCACTCATCGGAAAGCTCCAGGCTGCGCCCAAAGGGATGCACCAGTTTGCTGTCTCTCTGCCCTGAGCAAGCTCAGCTGTGCTCAGGAAAAGCATCATCTCCCCCTTCTTTTAAAGGGGCCTTCCTAAGTATCACAGATAGAGTAAAGAAAGCCACAATCCTCTTCCATGCTCCTTGTGGTTCTGCACACGTGTCCTATTTGCGCAGCAAGCTGAGAACAGATGAGTAAAGGTAGCGCTTCAGAAAAAAGGCTTATTCCTATAATTTCTGGTGTTCCTCATGCCCCTGTAGCTTTTCCTGCTGTATCTCTCTGTCCTCTTTTCTATGGAGATACTTGTCGTGGTTTGGCCTCAGCCAGCAACGAAGAACCAGGCGGCTGCTTGCTCACACCCCACAGCCCCCCAGCAGCAGGGAAAATCAGGAAAAAATGGCAAAACTCGTGGGCTGAACTAAAAGCAGTTTAACAGAACAGCGAAGGAAAGAGGAAAACAACAACGATAACACGGATGGAAGAAGGTCCAAGCACGGTTACTCTACCGCCGCTCCTCCACCAGCCAGCCTGCTCCGAGGGGTGACTTCCTGCCCCCTCCCCCCACCAGCCCCCCCCAGAGACTGGCCAGGGTTCCCATGGGACAGAATACCTGTGTCCCGGGTCAGCTCCTTGGGAAAATTAACCCTATCCCCGCCAGAAGCAGTACAATACTCTCATCTATTACATCTACAGAAGGATAAGGAGGAACAGTATTCCCCTCCGCGAGCTTTTCCCTGCACTTAGGCTATTCCACTTCTCAAAACAGCTTATCGCCCCATTCTCATCCTTCTTGTCGTGGTTTGGGCAAAGACATCCATCTCAAAACAAACATTTCCTCATAAAAGAGCAACACTAAAACAGTTAAAGGGCTTTTTCCATCCCTGTGGTACAGCATATAAAGGGTCTTTAAAGTGGAAAGAGAAGCAGCTCCCTACTTTAAGATTTCCTGCTTATGCCACAGCAGGAGACACACCCATTGCAGGTGAGCACCATCTCTTTCTTTTGATAAATTGTCTTGGGCTGGATTTACCGTGTATAGACAAAAGAAAATCTTTTTCCACAACTTTACTCTGACTCATGAAGTTATTTGCACAGTGTTCTCTGGAACTGGTGCCTTGCAAAGGGACCTGTTTCACCACAGACAAGCCGCAAAAGGGGCTGGGAGAAGAAAGAAGCACAGGCAGACTCGGAGTATGATGCAGCACAAATTTAATGAGGCTGAGGAATGGAAGGAAGCAATGTAAAGTGTAGGGCATACATTTCCATGGTCCACTAAGGACAGTACCCACTCATCCCTCTCACCATGACACACTCAGCAAAATGAGACCTTCCTTCTTCATTGTTTAAGTGGACTGTACTAATTCAGTCCTGCAGAGTAATTCCTGATAATTACATATTTTACCTAGTCATTGTCAAATACAAAAAAGCATAAAAGAACAAGACATTTGATCAGAAATATAAAGTAAAGCATAACAAAAGTAAGACAAGCAAAGGCCTGATTTTAGGGGATGCCGACCTCCCACAGCTCCATTAACTTCAGGTGAAGTTGTGGGTATCTACCATCACTCCTGAAAACCATGGCCATGAGCTCAGTCCTGCGTCGGGTCGTGCTTCAACATTCCTGGTTCTTTCTTCCCACTTGCTCCTCACGCTTTAGCATGGCCCATAGAAGCCGCTGCGGTAGGTGTTGTAGCGACGGTAGGGCCGGCTGTAGCCACTGCCCAGACCTGGATAGCCAAAGCTCCCAAATCCCAAGGAGCTGCCAGAGGAGATGGGGACCCCTCCTGCGCTGAGCGCGGTCCCAACAGCCGCAGATGCTGAGGACCCCACAGCGGTGTTCTGGGGGAAGGAGCTGAGGATGGGTCCGGGCAGGGTCACCACCACGGGAGAGGGCTGGATCACCACCGTTGAGTCCTGGCACTGCCTGATGCAGGGCTCATTGCAGCTATTCGCCAGCGGGGTTGGGCCGCAGGGGGTGGGAGGACATAGATCATAGCAGGACATGGCTGCGGGGTGGAGGTAAGTCTAAAACATAAAAAAAAAGAAAGAAATGCAATACAGGAATTTAAATAGAACTCTGTTTGTACAGCTGAAATTCTCTAATAAAGAGGAGCATATAACAAACTAACATGAGATTCTATGGGGAACACGATGACAGTTTTCACCATATCCAGAGGAAGTACTTTGAAAACAGGTTTGAGCTTGTATTTTCTTTAAGGAAACTGCTAGGGAAGGTAGCACTGGCACATCTCAGTCATGAACTTACCCTAAAGCCTCCGTGGTTAATCAACTCACCCAGGAACCAGGGTACATGTTGGTGCTGAAAACCTCTGCGTTCCCATTGCAGAGAGTGCCCTAACCACATGGCCATAAAACTGCCCTTGGGAAAAGACACTCGCAACCCTTCTCCTTGCAGTTGTGGTTGCACACAGGAAAACTATTAGGGTTCTGTGTGTCCTAGAGAAATGGAGGTTGACTCTGTAGCCTTCAGATGAAGGTGCTCTGCTGGAAGAGGTCTCAGCTTGTTATTCCTGATCCAAGGTTTGCCTCTTTGCTAAAGAGTCAGTGATGACAAACATCTTACCTAATGTTAATACAGCAAATAACCTTTTCCATTTCATTCCCATCACTTCCTCTCGGGCATGTAACATCTTGGAGTTCCCTTCTCCCAGTTTTAGAAAGTGGAAAACAGAAGCTTAAGCACTTAAAATCTGTTCAGTAAGAAATGGCAGGGCACGCAGCTGAATTCAGGAACAATTCTCTTTTTGTGTGTTGCTGTATGAAAAATCATCAGCAGATCTCAGAAGCTACAGTGCAAATCTGCCCACAGTTGTTGGGAGGATGGAGAAGCAACTGGTTAAAGGTCACTCCTTGCCTGTGGAAGAACTACAAATTGCGTTTCAAAGGCAGGCACAGACTTATGATTGCTTTCTATGTGGAGAGCCGGTGACCTAGGACTGCCAGTATTGCCCAGTATTCTCATGTTCTTCTGATCTTGTGGTTTCAGCTGAATTTTCCACAGACTGGCATGCTACTCTGAACGGACCCAAGAATTCACTACAGGTATCTTATGTTCAACTGCAGGACCTGAAAACTTGTTTGGATTCCAAAGTTGAATAAATACACCAACATGGCCAACTTGTGATTTTTAAAACTGATCACAAACAGAAAACTTCCTCTTTTGTATGAAAACCCCTTTCTCCCTCAGAGAAAAAAGCTGAATGTACTACGACAGTAGTGAGGAAAAGCTACAAAATCAGCAAGGCAACAGTTCAACATATGAAGAGAGAATAAATCAGTTCAGACTTACCTTATTCACCAAGGCAAAGAAGGCAAGAGAAATGGATGGAAGACTCTTGAGTTGCTCAGGTTTTTATACTGAGTCCCAGGTTGCCCAACAACTTGGGACATTCTTTGTGCATGAAGTGATTTATGCACCACTACTCATTACATGTTTTTTTGCCTCAGTATTTGTGTTTATTACTGCTTCACTTCCTTATCTTGTGGCATGTCTATCTGACCACAAGACTCTTTCATCTTAAAATATTCTGGGCCAGGTTAATTTCTGGGAACACTAGAATGATTAATTCAGAAGAATTTATTCTGCCTTCAAAACCCTTTTGGATCTGCCTGGTGTCATTAAAGGAGATTAAGCAGAATTTACATAATGCAGTCGCTTGTACCCTCCTCTGCAAGGTAAATACTGTTGGCTGTATGAAAGAATTTCAGCTTTGGAAACTTTTGGAATTCAACCCATGAGCACTTGTAGTTTGGGGACTCAAGCTGCTTTTAGGTAAAAGAGAAGAGAGACTGATTTTTTTCAGAAAATGGCTAAGAATACAAGCCCATTTTTTACTCAACTCCAGCCGCAAAATGAGAGAAGCAGTACAAATGCTGTTAAAAGAGAAGGACACTGAAGAACCCTGAGAGTTGTGAGGAACTGAAAAGTGTTATGGCTATGTACAAAAGCTGGGATATAACTACAAAAACACTTAAGATACTGCTTCTTTGACATGGAAGAAGAAACAAAAGAGAGTATTAGAAGTCCAGTCTAATGAGATAACATCAAACGATAGCACTTCTGTAGAAGAGTCTGAAGGCTAAATCTTATTACTAGAGGATCTTTCCTGACTGTCTCTAGTTCTGGTGCTGATCTCTTAGGAGTTCTTTATCTAAAGAATCCACAAATCCACTTTTTTCTTATCTCAGACCTCAAAACATCAGCAAGTGTTTTTAGGTTGGCTTCCACATGCATAAATATGCTGCATTGCTCGGTGATGTTTGCTCTCAAGGAAGAGTTCTGCAAAAGATAAGGCTTTGCAAAACCCAGCTGTGGTGGCAGAAGAAATTGCATACAAGAATTCTTCCTTTCCTACTGTAGCGTTCATTTCTCCAGCTGTCCCTGCAGCTTTCTGGTACAGACATGCTATAGGCCAACGGTAGCCCGTTGGAAAAGTGTCAAAAGTATATAAAGTGTCAATAATTTCTTCACTTGCAGTCAATTTTTCTGTCATTTTACAGCAGTCTTTGGATTGCACAATGACACCGAGCCCCTTCCATCGGGAGGGCTTGCAGGATAAAGAGTAAATGGTTAAAATACCTCAGGAATCCTAGACACAGGGATCAGTACTAAGGGTTTTGCTCTCCCAGCACTTCTACTACTGAGACATGTAAATCGCCTCTAAATTAGGAGTGTCTTTGTGAAGATCCCCTGGGAACAGAAACTTGTTTGGCTTGGTCATAGGTTCTTGAGAACTTCAAAGTTTATCAGAAGCTTTTATTAAAGTGCTAGGCATGCAAAGTATCACATTATGTGCAAATTTAAGATATGTGACCTATATTTGAATTCTCATATCACATCTGTAATAATATATTATTAAGATTTGGGTGTGCAGGTCAGTCATTGGGTTCTAAAATTTATGCCATTGTTCCTGGCTGCAGGAATTACAGCTGTATTATTTTTAATTAAAAAATAGTTCAAGGTTTGGTTTAAGCCATCTCACATTTCAAGGGGATTCTAAAATAAATTGCCCTAGCCTTTTTTATCGTCACCAACCCTGTCTGTTCCTCAGTACTTCTCTGTATTCTAAGGGATTAGCAGGTTTTTTCAAAAATAATTTCCTCTATAGCAGCTATTTGAGGAATTAATTTGCATAACAGTATCCATACATTATTTTCATCAATTTTATTTTATTCTTCCTTCATCCAAGCTCTGCTTGGAAAACACAAAAGACTTTTAAAATCAGATTATGAGTTTAAAAAAAAAATCTAGCAATATTTTCAGAGATGTCTACAAACTTCCTTGAAAATAATTACAATAATTATTGTTCTAACTCCAGTCACTTTGTTGTACAGTCAGAATGACTTAGTGGCCTGATCTTTGAGATGAATTAAAGTGAGTGAATCAGAAGTTCACAGCTTTTTTTTTTTGTATAATCAAGGACAGATCTACATATTCAGAGTATAATTAAAAATTTTTTGCATAATATGAGAGCATCCTCCTGAGACATCTGTGAGTGACTAAATGTCTGAGAAAAAATTCTTAATCAAAATGGAACTGGAAGATTACTCACAGAAATCCCCACATAATGGCTCCAGACACAAAAATGACCCCAAAATCTGTGCATGGGGGAACAGACACACAGAAAACAGGAGTTTGCCTGGCAAGAGAAGTGCCATCTGCAATAAATTTTGAATTGTAATTAATTAGCTCGTTATAAAGAAATGGGTGCCTCAGAGGCTTTGAGCAGTTGAACAAATCTGTAAAAGTTCTTGCAGCTCAAAGCCCTCCCACACCATCCCTTCCCCCACCCTTCACGCCAGCTCTCATTGGTCTCACTTTTATCTCGGACCTCATTCTTGGCTGGTTGTACTCAGAGAGATGCTTGTGGACATCATTAGCAACAGCCTGTGTCCTACACAGCCACCTGAAGCTCACATGATAACCTAGGGCACCGGGTTCCAGGCCACTGCGAGAGACCGCTGCTAATGCCCTCACGATATTAGCGATTTCTGGCTTATTGCTTAGAACAGACCATGTATCTCTAGTTTTGGGTTGTTGGGTTCAGTCAGAGTGGATGCCTCTGCACGGCACTGCTGTTTCTATTGCGACCCGCCGCTGGTTATCGGCTGTAATTTGCTGTTTGGCCCAGGCAGCTGAGAGGCAGGTACGTGCCGCGTGTGTAATCCGAGTTCCTTTTGGTGTGGGCAGAGCCTGGGACTCGAGTTTCACAACTTCAGCTTCTGCTGCTCAAATTGCTCCCTGAAGGCAAAGGTGTTCAAACATCAGTAGCTACATAATCCTCAAAGTTCATACCTTAACATAGCTATTTTCATTGTTAATGCTATTCAAATACTGTTATGAAGAATTTTACAATGACTAAAGCTTGAGGTTTGGGTTTGCATCTTACTGTGCTCTAATAAGCTTAAACAATTTATGTTACAATTTCCCTTTTTGTCAAAAAATAAATGTAACTAACTACTGCATACTGATCTGCGGAGTATGTCTGCGAAGAGCCCGGTGTAGTGTGGTTGTTATGCTGGAATTCAGTGGGGAATGGCAGAAGAAAACAACAATAAAAATTAATTTACCCTGGAGGAAAGAAATTAGTTACTCACCAGAACCTCTGCAAAACACCACACCCAAAATGGGTGGGCTTTAGTTATTTTTTAAATATGTTTGAATAATTTTTCAAATGCAGATTTTAATTATATTTCCAATTGCATGGGTGCGATTAGTAGTTCTCTAGCTATGGCCCTGTGAGTCAGATCCACCTTCCTCACAGAGCGATGTCTTGGTGCCACCAAGACTGATGAATTCGTACCTGTAATCCACCACCTCAGAGCAAGGGATTGCCTATAATCCTTGGTACAAACCCTTTTCATGAGGCATCGCTTCTTTCTGCCAAGGGTTACATGAGATATTGCTCACCTGCGTTTTGCTGCAATTACGTGCCAATTCCCTGATTTTACATTTACTTCTATTAGTCATTTAGGAAGGAAAAGATCACAGCCTACTTGTTTGCAGCTGAACACCCAGAATTAATTCACATTCATTTAAAGCCTTTCCATCCCAGTAAGAAGAGAAGGGTTTTCATACTCAAAATAAACTTTGAAATTACAGACTTTTGCTTGGGGTGAAAATTCAGCCTCTCATCTAACTGGGCAGATGCCTGCGACCAGTGAGCGCACACCAGTACCGCTGCCAAACCCAGCTGCTTCGGCACCAGCCCCTGAAGCTCCACACAGAGGCACCAGGAGCTCGGTTTACAACCTGACTTACAAATCTACTTGTAAGGACCCTTAGGTAGCTTGGCATTAATCACAAAAATTACTCAATATAATTTGCAGGGGGAGCAGATCTCCTCTTACAGCAGTGCCCCCAGACTTCCTATGGTCTTTTCTCTTTGGGGTCCCACTTTACGCAGACCGTGGCCATCGGAAACGCTTCCTGATGAGCAGGAGGGATTTGGTAACAAGCAGTTTAAGTGTATGTTCTCACCCCCATGACCAATGCCAGAGCTGGGGAAGGAAATGTAAATAAATCTATAGTACTTGTAGACAAAGTATCAATTCTGTATATTTTATCTGCTTTGCTTGTTTCCACAAACAGCCTCTACTTTGTATATACAATACATATACTTTGTCACAATGTTCCCAAAGTTTTGCGGCTGTAAAATTATTTCTTAGCTTAGAGGTCATCAGCCAAATCCTTCTTTCTAGTCCACGTGAAAAAGTGGCTTTCAATTAATAGAACAGAGGAACGGTACGAAATTTTACAAAAAGTGAGCTGCTAAAGATTTTCAAGCAAACACCAGGAGACTTGGCTTGTGATGCTGCGTATCTTTAATGAGAGCAAAAAGCAGAATAAAAAAGTACAAAGTATAAGTACGTGTTTCTGGGATTCAGTAAGACAACGGCTAATGTGTCTTTTCATCCTGGGTTTCTTTTCTCAGTGCTGCTGTGAACTGAGACAATAAAGTCCCATCTACAGCAACAGAAAAAAACATGTTTCATCAGAAGTATGAAGTATTCAAAGAATAAGACGAGCAAAGGCCTGATTTTAGGGGATGCCGACCTCCCACAGCTCCATTAATTTGAGCTGGAGTTGTGGGTATCTACCATCACTCCTGAAAACCACGGCCATGAGCTCAGTCCTGTGTCGGGTCGTACTTCAGCATTCCTGCTCCTTTCTTCCTGCTTGCTCCTCACGCTTTAGCATGGCTCACTAAAGCCACTGCGGTAGGTGTTGTAGCGACGGTAGGGCCGGCTGTAGCCACTGCCCAGACCTGGATAGCCAAAGCTCCCAAATCCTGAGGAGTTGCCGGAGGAGATGGGCACTCCCTCAGAGCTGAGGTTGCTGCCCACGGCAGCGGAGGTGGTGGACCCCACAGCGGTGTTCTGGGGGAAGGAGCTGAGGATGGGTCCAGGCAGGGTCACCACCACGGGAGAGGGCTGGATCACCACCGTTGAGTCCTGGCACTGCCTGACGCAGGGCTCGTTGCAGCTATTTGCCAGCGGAGATGGGCCACAGGGGGTGGGTGGACACAGGTCGTAGGAAGACATGGCTGTAGGGCAGAGAGAAGTCTGAAATACAGGGAAGAAAGTAAATGCAACATAAAAGCTCTATTAAGTTTAAAAAAGTTAATTAAGAGGATAACATATGTGAAAGTACCTAGAGAAGGTGGTCAGATGGGAGAAGAGGTAATGGGGTAGGACAAGGAGTAATGGTTTGAACCTGAAAGAGGGAAGATTTAGATGAGAGATTAGGAAGAAATTCTTGACTGTGTGGGTGGTGAGACACTGGCCCAGGTTGCCCAGAGAAGCTGTGGCTGCCCCATCCCTGGAGGTGTTCAAGGCCAGGTTGGATGAGGCTTTGAGCAACCTGGTCTGGTGGGAGGTGTCCCTGCCCATGGCAGGGGGGTGGAACTGGATGAACTTTAAGGTCCCTTCCAACTCTAACCATTCTGTGATTTGTTAGACCAAAACCCACAGTAGGCAGTCTGAAAATAGCATAGAAGTTTCTCTTGTTTTTCACAAGGCTGCTGGAGGATATCTCTGCTCTGCAGCTGGCCTCTGAACTGTGGTGCCAGTCATCGTAAAGTTTGCCCTAACCCTTATCAGCAAAGGCATTTCCCATTCTTTGGTAGTTTCCCTTCGAACTGTCACTCTGGAGAAGGTGCAATTGTGACTGTACCAGGAGATGGAGAACAGCAGCTGGAGCTCTCAACGGGCATGGTAAGTGGCCCTGAGCTGAACATTGACACGTAACTGGGTTTAGTGCCTTAATACTACACCTTAGTTGCTAATAGCCCAGCCAGCAACATTTGCAGAACTGTAGAAAGTGTTTGAGAAGCATCATTCACTCCCAAACGTTTTATGACCAGAACAGGCAAAACTGGAGTGCAAAGAAGGATTATTTTCCCCATCAGAGGTTTCTGCCTTGATTTGAATTCAATGTATTTGAATTCAATGTCTGCTGGGATCCCTGCTCTTCTGCCAGTGGAAAACAGCATTTGAGGACACAATTATTTTTTTTCTTTTTTGCTAGTCCCAGTTTCTTAAGATGAGACCATATTTCCAACCAGGTTCATTGGCTAGCTAACCCCTTAGCATTGGTCTCCAAAACGGAGCATGAAGCTGCTTGTTTTGAGAGACAATATTGCCAGTATCCTCTAAGTCCTGTCTCATTACACCCTGCTTCACAAGTAAATAAAGCCTTTCTTTTTGATAGAAGTAAGCCTTTCTAATTTTCCCTCCCAAAAGCAAAAAAGCTAGCAATATTTATAAAGAACTAAGAATAACAAAAACAATAAAAAAACATCACAAACCCAAACCAAAACAAACAAAAAAAAAGCAGTCATCAAAGTAACAGCTTAGCATTTAAAAAGACATTGGGTAGATTCAGACTTACCTGTTCACCTGGGCGAATAAGGCAAGAGAAGTGGATGGAGGAGTCTTGTGTTGTAAAGGTTTTTATACCATGTTCCAGACTGCCTGCAGACCAGAGACACACATTATGCATTAAATTATCTAATGATCTGTAGTTTTGCATGCAAAATCCCCCAAACCGATCAACCCTAATTTTGTTTTTTTCCCCTTTCAAAATCTCTTTTAGTATTGCTTTATTTTTTCCCCTCCCCTTATTACATTCACATTCCAGTATATACAAAGCTTTCATCTTCACTAGTGTGCACCCACTTAATTGCTTGGAAGGTTGCGGTGACTCGTTTGAATTACAGCAGTAATTATGTTGCCTCCTAAGGCCAATGTACATTTTATGTTTCGTTTTAGTCATCAAGACACTGCTTGAGGGGGGTGTATGTGATGCATAGTCTTTATTCAAGACTTCACTCCTTTAGGTGAATAATCATTTAGCTCTGAGGTGGGGGCCTGGGCTCAATTCACAAGCATTTCCATTTCAAGGACTCAGCTTTAGCACAAGACAAGATGTATAACAAGTATTCCCAATTTTTGCTCTTCTGCACTATTTCAGTCCCACACAAACATCCAGCTGAGAAGAGTACTAAATTTCCATGAGTATTGCAAAGGTTAAAGAAAATTAAGACCGGTGAAAATTGCTGACTAGAGACAATAAAACACGTTCTAAAATTGCTTGGGCTAACCCACAGTTTTCCCAGTTTGTATGAATACAGCTAATACAAATAAAGATAAGACGGAATTTCTTTACCCAATCATAAATTTTGGCTTCATTTTCCATGCCAAAGTCAAACAACCACACTTTTAAAGAAAGAGTTTGATTACTTGATCTTATTACTTTACGACATTTATTAACTGTCTCTAATTCTTGACATGATTTCTGTGCAGTCTCTCATCTGAGGAATCACCATTATTCCTACCTGAAATCCCAGTGAGTCACCCAGATGTGCAGCAATTTTCACATAAAATTAAGTATGAATGTGCATGTTAAAGATTGCTTTCAAGTATTGGTTCTTAGAGGTGGTGCTGTACCTGAGCCAAACTACAGCATCAATGGAAGTTACGCCCAATAGTTCTCCATCACACTTAACATTACATGATTTTTTTTCACCTCTGCAGCCTGCAGTGACCTGCCCTGGCTCTTCTCCAACCTGCTGGAAATACTTGCACAGGTGGAAAGTATGGAAAAAGCAGGGACCAGGTCTCTCCTCTTAGCACCACTGTCCCCCAGCAAGAGATATGAATTAACTCAAAATGAAGAATGTCTTTATACACAGGTTGGTCCTGGTCTTCAGAAGAACAAAGGACTTCAAAGTTCAGAACAGCTTTTCACTAATGGCTCAAACATGCAAAGTTTCATGCTACCTAATGGTCGAGGTACGTGACAAGATCTCAGCATCACCTGGCTAATAACCTAATTTCAAAGTGTGTGAGTCAAGATCACTCAAAGGACTTCACAAACTAATTCAAGGTAAACACCTTCAGAAACTTTAATTGTTTTATTAAAAAATTTTCATAATTCATTAAAAAAATAAAGCCAATCCTTCATCTTCTGTAAAATCCTATAACTCTACGTATTTTAATGATTCTCCACAAGAAAATCCTTCTTTCATTTTCTGTAAAAGAAAGAGAGAGGCTTTTTCTACCCTTTCCTCAAAATCTCTACTATCCAACCTACTACCCATTGTCTTTTTATACATCTAAAAAAATTCTTTCCTTGTAGTAGGTGAAAGCAATCAGTGACGTGGAGAATTAATTTCCCTTTCATCTGTAAACTAAGATAGCTAAGGAATGCTGAGTTCTCCTCATTCTTCCCTCTAGGGACATAAACAGTGTTTCTTGGAGGGTATATAATATTTTAGAAACAGACTCATTAACAGCCTGGAAATGTTTTCATTGATATTCTGCCAGTTTAGTCTACTTAGCACCTAGAGTTCACCCAAAAAGTTGAGAGCCTTTGGATCTTGCTTTTTAGGACTCTTAAGACTGGTGAACCAGGACGTAACAGCTCTCACTTATGATCAGTAATGGAGCTTCGCATTCCACACACTCAATTAAAGCCCTTTGTGTAACAACAGAGCGCTCCCATGACAGGCTGGTGAGCTACCAAATTGCCAAAGAGCTGACAAATTACTTACATGAATTGAAATTTGTATCGTCTTTATGTTGACTTCAGAGGCTTGAGCGTAAGAGTAAAAGGCATTCAAAGGATCCACAGGTCTTTGAGATGAAAGCAGCTGTGAGGAAGGCTTTTCATCTGATGCCAGGATGAGACTAGACTGGTGCATAAACCATAAGCAATTTGACTACTGGGAACAATTTAACTATTGGGGACAATTTAACTAGCTGCAGCAGAATTTAAGTAACTGGAATTATCTGAATGCCTCAAACCTTCCCAAGATGAGAATCTCTTCAATTTTTCCCCCAAATCTATTGTTTTAGTAACTTCAGTGGGTGTTGCAAATCTGGTTTAAATCTCAGGTCCTCACTTCTAGCAAAAATAGTTTATTTGCGAGGGTTTCTAAAGGTTTTAATGCCTACAAATGTCCTATATTTTATGCTTGCATGCTTCGTTTCTTGACATGAGCTTTTTGTTGGAATTCTGTAGGGCTGCAGCCAGGACAGTAAAGACAGCCAGGCTTTTATAAGGAGCCCTAAAATACACAGTACTTATGCAGTAAATAGCAAGTAAACAGATCAAACTGGTTTGCTCTCTGTCACAAAAAGCTATGTGTATACCTCCTGTGAGACTTCTGCTGCCATCCGTGTTTTACTTCACCAATCCAAGCATTCAAGCAGTGATTTGATGGTAAAAGAATGTAGATCTTTCTTTGCACCCTGCAGCTCCAGGTCATAGTTATTGAGAGTGTGAATCACAACAGGATTCCTTAAAACAAATACCTTTATATGCTAGATTAGATACCCTGCCATCCTATTAGATCACAAAATGCTTCCAGCCTTGAGAATAATTTCTTGGCAGAGATGCAGAAAGCCAAGTATTATGATGAGTCAATGTGGAGTTAATATGCATTTCAGCTGCAAAATTAAACCTTTTCTTGATCTTGAGCTCTAAACATATGTTCTTCTCCTCTTATTAGTGGTCCCAGTAACATTCATATCATGTCTTTGCCTGGTGGAGGTGATTTACACAGTAATGAATTTCACCCAGAAAAAGTTTCAAAAGAAAGCAGGACGGGAAGGAAAAAATAACAGAAGACTGGAGATATGATAAAAGCATAACTTTAATAATACCAAAGAGTGGATTAAAATACTGCAAAGCGACAGGTTTCAGTATGGGAAGAATAGCACCTCTCATGGTGATGTATTCCGCAGGCAGAGCTCCTCTTTCAATGTAGCATTGCACCTTGACAATCAAGTCCCATCTACTGTCTAAATTGTAAGTTTTACACCAGGCAGTATCAAATACAGTGATGTGCAGCAGAACTACATACTTGATTAGAAATATAAAGTAGTATAACAAGAGAAGGGGCCTCATTTTAGGGAATGACTAACTCCCACAGCTCCATTAATTTGAGCTGGACTTGTGGGTATCTACCATCACTCCTGAAAACCACGGCCATGAGCTCAGTCCTGCATCGGATCATGCTTCAGCATTCCTGGTCCTTTCTTCCCGCTTGCTCCTCACGCTTTAGCATGGCCCATAGGAGCCGCTGCGGTAGGTGTTGTAGCGACGGTAGGGCCGGCTGTAGCCACTGCCCAGGCCTGGATAGCCAAAGCTCCCAAATCCCAAGGAGTTGCCGGAGGAGATGGGCACTCCCTCGGCACTGAGGGCACTCCCAATGGCAGCAGATGCTGAGGATCCCACTGTGGTGTTCTGGGGGAAGGAGCTGAGGATGGGTCCGGGCAGGGTCACCACCACGGGAGAGGGCTGGATCACCACCGTTGAGTCCTGGCACTGCCTGACGCAGGGCTCGTTGCAGCTATTCGCCAGCGGGGTTGGGCTGCAGGAGGTGGAAGAACACCGCTCATAGCAGGACATGGCTGTGAGGTGGAGGTAAGTCTGAAATACAGGACCAGAAGTGAATGCAATGTAGGAGTCTTATCGCACTTACATTTGCTCAGCTCAGGTGTCAGGACAGCAGGAACTTTCCAGGGATCCTTTTAGGAGTTGAGTGGGGAGTAAGTTGAGAAGGAAACCGAATTCTTAAATATACTACAAGAAGATGGAGGCTGAAATAATCCTCTCAGTTGTTGGTGATCCAGTAGAATAGCTGGCAGCAGAAGAAAAGGACACATACCTGTATCATTACTTTAATTTTAGTATTTTGATTGGTTATATGTCTGGGAAGACACTACTGAGATCCAGCCCGAGGTATTCAGAGCATTGTAGAAGTAGTAATTATGAGTAATTCCTAGCCGCAAATGTACTTATGGATAGAGTTCAATAGACAGCTGGAAAATGAAATGAAGAATTATTTTCCAGGTTCCAACTTTGCCTAGGAAGAGGTACAAATTTCAATATAGTAAAGCATACTTGAAGCTGAGATCTTTGGAAATCTTTCCCAGACAACTTTTCCACAGATGTGCCATCCATGAGAAAGCCAGGAGTTCCCTGCATACTCCCTGCGTCTCCCAATTCACCAATAAACACAAAGTCGCTGTTTCCTATGCCCATCTCAGCCTGTCGAGTGCTCAGCTCTCCTCTATTTTTTGCTATCCTTTCCCCTTGTCCTCACAGTTTCAAAAAGTGGCAACTGCAAGACACCAAGCAGAGCTTTTTGATGGTGTCTATCGCATCGAAGTCCATGTTGATTACTACAGCTTCTGCTGAAGGTTGAGGATACGTGATTAGAGCCAATATCCTTGCTGAACTCAGTATGACTATTCCTTCCAATCTCTGTACGCAGCATCATTTTGTCTTCATTTAGAAAGTGGTACTTAGAGCTCAAAAGCTTGTGGTTTGACATAATTGATTTTTAAAACCCACAAACCTCTGCTTTAAATCTTCCTGGTTTCCTTGCTCTCCAGCTGTTTCTTTTAGTATCTGGTTCATTTCACCCTCTTTTTTCCCCACTATGCCCAGTAATAGATTCATCATAACAAAAATGGGAACACTGAAGAGGCCTGTCATGGAATAAACAACACAGAAAAGGATTTTTCTGGATGACGTTTCTGAAGATACATGCATCCACATCCTTTACAAACACTATTGTTTTTATATCACGCCAGCTGAAATTTCAGGCATTACAGATGATGGATAAGACCCTCAAAAGACATAAAACGCACATCACTACTTGAAAGATGACTGAGCACAGAGATCTCTGTAATCATAGAATCATACAATGGTTTCAGTTGGAAGGGGTGTTTAAAGACCACCTAATTCCAACCCCCTCGCACAGGTATTCTACCCCTTCAGTTTGTTTATCTTTATTACTATTGTTATTTGCTAAGTCACTTACCATGTCTCAAAGCCCACATTTAAATAAATTTATATCACCATTTCAAGGATCCATATGGCCAAGTCAGGGCTCCAGAAATACCTGCAATTCTAACAGCAAAACCCAACTTTTTAAAGAGAAAAGGTCTTCCCCCCAACCAATCCAGCAACTAGTGAAATACTGTGGAGAAAAAAGAACAGCAATCAAATTGTTATGAAGGCAAGAATTCAACAAATAGAAAGAGAGAAGTAGATTTGAACTAACCTTGTTCACAAAAGAGAAAAAAAAGAGAAATGGTAGGAAGGACCTTGATTTGAGTTAGCTTTTATACTGCATCTCAGACAGCCTGAGGACCACAGACACCCTTTGTGCATGAAATTATTTACCAACGAGTATGTCCTGAATGCTAAATGCTTCCAACTGATTAAATGTCTTTACCTTCTTGTTTATTACTTTGTTTTCATTTCCTTATCTTCTGACACACATATTCCGTCATGCAAGTTTCTCTCATCTTCTGGTATTATGGATCAAATTTATTCCAGTGCCACCTTTCAGTCACAACAAAATTTATGCTCTAGTGTATGTTTCACTTTAGTCATAAGGAAAAATATTAAGAGTTTATACAATACATAATTCATCAACGAAAAGTGTTCTTTCGTTAAGAATATAGTGTAAATCCTTAATAAATCCTGGTCTTCCCCAATATTTACAAAGCTCTGACTCCAGCCAAGCATAAGAACAATCTAGACTGAACTTCGATGTTTTGTGAAGGCCCTGCAAAAACACACAAGCAAATGCACACCTGAAATCCCACTGAATCCAATGAGAAACAATCAGAGCCCTGTGTGAAATGCAGGGAAAGATACCATTATATTATATCAAATTCTCATAGTATCACCCTATTATACTTCAATAACCCAGTTTGAGGCACAGCTGCTGGCACAAGGGGACACTGAAACCTGATTTATCGGTTCTTTTATGACGGGAACTTGTAACTCCCCTTTGTACCATCTCAGGCCACAAATATGAATAGCACTTCACAAGTCATCTTGAAGACACATATGAATTTTAAACTATTTTGAGGTATTATCCTTGCACAAGCTTAACTGTGGAGTCACTGGGGGAAAAAGCCACACAAGGACCTGTTTGCCCTTGTATTTTTTCCCCTCACTACAGACAGCAGTACAACAGTGATTACACTCCAGATTGATGGAAACTTATTGCATATTGTATATACAAAATTTTAATACATTTTAAACCTTTATTTTGCAGTGTCTCTTGTACAAGCTGCAGGGTTTGAACTTCTCCTTGGAGAAGAGTTATTGAATATTGTGCATGAGATATCATAGATATCTGGGAAATAAAAGTTCTTGGTCTTAGGTTCCTAAAGAAAAAGGCTTTCAAAGTCCTTCAAAATTTTCATTAACAATGTGCATATTCACAGAATTAAATTATCAAACTGCTCATGAGATATGATGAGGTTTTAATACCCTCATCATCCGCCCAATGGGATGTCTTTAAAACCTCTGAACCAAGAAGTTTATACCTTCACAAAGTGAAGCCATTTGTATTTTAAGACTCTATGAAAACCAGCCCTGAACAACTATTCAAAGAAAAAATATCAACCTTTTACAAATTTTTAAACTGATTTTCATATTCCAATAACGTTATCTAAAGTGACCGACCTACACTCTTAAATATTTCCCTTCCTTTCCAGATCTAAACAATGCTACCAACCCATAAACATGTAAACATGTACCTTTTTGAAATACAAATTCTTCTGTAGCACCAGGTGCTTACTGGTAACCTGGAGAATTATTTTTCCTGTAAAACTTGTAACAATAACCGCAGAAGTTTTCAACACTTCTGTTCTGCTTCCTTCTATTAATACAAGAGCTTCTATTCGCTATACTACCTCATATTTTAAAAACCAACTCATCAGAGATAGCTGCAGTATTTTCAAAAAGACTCCTGAATTGTCTCCTGACCATGGCTCAACTCCAGATTGGTCTTTATGAGGCTGGGCTTGGAGTAATTTAATATTGACACTAATAGAGTCAGTATAAAAGTACCAGAAATTAGAAGTACCCATAAATTGTGAAGATGAAAGAATTTTTAATGGGTAGAGTATGCTTCTCACGCAATGCTAGAGTGAATCTAGACTGGAAAACAAAGCAAAACAATTTCATTATCAAGAAAAGGTTCCACCTGCAAAAATGTATGTGGGAACTAATTCATGCAAAAAAAAGGAAGCCACAACAGTCTCGTAAATTTGTGAACATCCATATGCATAGCTATTGCACCCATTTCTCCAATCGTAACATACAAAGGGGACACAGCCTTCAAATTGATGTTCACATTCTTCAGGAACTGTCTCTAATGATACTTTTAATAAAGCCTTCAACAGCCTGCACAAACACTTCGTGATGCCATGGTGTCTGAAGATGGCTAGTTCCAGGACACTGCTTTCTTTTTTCTTTTAAATCAGCAAGCATCGACTTAGGAGCTCACAGCAGAGATCACTTCTCCAAGCTTTTTCATTCACAACAAACACCATAAACGTACCTTTCAGGACATACTCTTGTTGGACACTGGCCATTTAACCAGACATTTCACTCTCCTGAAATTCATTGCTGCAGTCTTTATGCTACATGTTCATTTGCATCCTAGAAAGACGCCTTCCTGCCACCAAGAACGAAGTCATTCTTTGATGTACATCAATCAGTGATTCCTCACAGATCTGAGTGAATAACTAATTACTTCAGTCATACCAGTTCTGCCAACAGGGCACCATATGCTTGTGTATGCATTCCAGTCCCTTCAATTATTTGTTTAGAAAATAATCATTGAAAACAATTTTTAAGCACAGACTCCACTCTGTCTAGCACTTAGTGATTTACCATCTTTCATACTTTGCTTCTGCTGCCTCGAGCCACAGCCTAAAAGGGGACATATCCCATCTTCTCCCTAAACTATTTTTTCCCCTACTTTGGTAACTTTGCAAGTGGGTAATTCTTAAGTAAAGAAAACTTAAAATATAAGTGTAAAACATTTGAAAAAATGAACCTACCTCTTTTCCCCCTACTGCGTGGACATTTGGACTCGTTCCAGCACTGACCTGAATGCCAGGGATCTTCCCTCTGCTTCCTCCACTATTTCAATCTCAGCACTGCGATACTTTAATTTTCAAATAGATTTTAGTGGGCTGTAAAAGAGAAAACCCTGCACAAGGTGGAGTCATCAGAAACTGCACAACGCTCGGTCTTATTGCTTTCCTGTGCTATGTCCTGTCAGACCCCACAGAGCTCCAGTGGAAGAGCAAAGGAGTCAATACAATTAAAGACTTGGATAAATTTCTCAAAGCTTATGTACCTACAGACAAGGGTATTCTTTATTGTTCTTTGATGTCTCTTAGCTGCACACACTGTGCTGAGCTTTAACAGCTTTGAGAAAATTCCTAGATGGGGAGCAATGGAATTAAAACCAAACTGTTCTTAAAGGAAATACCTATGGCCATTTGTCTAGTTCTTCACTCATGTTCTTTTGTGGATTAGCTAAGGAATAAGATTTATTGGCGTTTCTTTAAGGCATGAAAGAGAAGACATCAAAACCCATCAAAAATTTATTAACAATACAATCACATAAAGAGCCCTATTACTCTGATGAGATTTGAACACTCATATCACCTTTGAAGCATTGAGTCAAGATCACTCAAAGCTTGTCGCGGATAAAGCATCACAGTCTGGTAGTATTCAATCTAACCAAAAAATAGAAACTCAAATACTGCTTCTGAAAATCCTATTATGCACTTCCAAATTTGCGGAGTTTCAAAGATGCCAAATGGGTGATAAGATCACAAAGCTCAGAGCCTGAAATAACACAGTTGTATTTTTAAACACAGTGGTGGAAAAAATTTTGGAAAAACCTAGCAAGAAAAATATATCTAAACCTGTTCAATGCTTCACAAGACTGTAAACAACAATAAAACTATTTTTATGAAGTTGAATGTGGTGACTATTCAATTCACATTTTCCACAGGAAAGGTAATCTACATAGATTTTCCATATAATGACACATTCCTTCCCAAGGGGATGAAAAGAGAAGAAAACCACAATGAAACTCATTCAGATGCAACATCAGTTTAATGATAAGAAGTCAAGTAGCATTCTGCAAAACAAAAAGAACTAATACATTTGTATAAGGTAAAAAAGCCATTTAAACCATCCCAACTGCAAGACAGCAAGCAAGACACCACTTTTCCTTAATTCCTGAATAAAACCCCTCCACTGATCATTTAAAAATACAGCATTAGAGCAAATCAATGTGAAATTCAAAATAACACATGCGAGGAAAATCATCAAAGCAGGAATTTCAAGAAAAGAAATCAGCTGGACGTGTTTCCAGGCAGCACAGGCTGGCACCTTGCTTCCCTCCTTCCTTTGCAGGAGGACACAAGGGTGCTCAACCCCTCTGGAAAACGTGACCAGCAGCTGTGTCCTCCATCCAGCACCTGGCTTTGGGCTTCCTGGTCGATGCACTCATGGGACGTCCAGCCCGGTTTAGCAGGGCAGGCACCTTCTGCCGTAGTAGCGGCCACCAAGGCCAGAGAGGTTAAAGCCCCCGGAGTTGATGGGCACTCCCTCCTCACTCAGGATGCTGCCAACGGCAGCGGAGGTGGTGGATCCCACAGCGGTGTTCTGGGGGAAGGAGCTGAGGATGGGTCCGGGCAGGGTCACCACCACGGGAGA
>VYXH01012198.1:0-26759 GCA_013397275.1 Burhinus bistriatus | reverse complement strand
CAGCTTCTTCCTGGGAGGAGATATAAGCACAGGTCACAGCACAGAGGAACCAGTGTGATTTCTACAAGAGCGTGCCTAATCCTTTTGCAGTCTGCAGTCACACAGAGTGAAGGGCTTCATTTATGCTGTTCTTAGCTCTTGCCTTTACTAAATCACTAAATCTTTTATAGGATAAAGATTCCCACTTTCTGTTACTCTTGCCCAAAGCAAATCCATGACTTGTTCCTCAGAATATCTTGGGGTGTCTCTTCTAATGTTGCCTTTGACTTTTCAGTCCCCCCTGACTTCTACACAACCTATCACCACGTACTTGGCCTCCTCCAGCTCCTCCGTGCGCTGAATAGCGTCCGTCTCGTATTTGGTTCTCCACTGGGCCACTTCGCTGTTGGCCTTGGACAGGGCACGCTGCAGCTCCCCCTTGGCTTCCTGCTCCTCCTCATATTGTTCCCGCAGCAAGTCACAGTCGTGGCGAGCAGACTGCAGGGCGTGGGCCAGGGCGTTCTTGGCCTGGGGAGAAAATGGGATTGGGTTAATGAATTTCCTGTGAGAAATTAGAATGTTAACATAGGGAAAGTTGTTGAAAACTCTTCAAATCTGACGTTTAAAGTCAGACCAAGGAAAACAAGTACATTGTTCCCATGTTCTGAGAAGCTTCTTATCCATTCCTTCATCATAATCTACAACGTTACCTCAGGAGAGATGATGGGTAAGCATTAAATGAAAACTATAAAGCTGGGAATTGCTGAATCCTTTTAAATATGTTCTAAAGTTTCAGCTTCCTTTATGGAAAAGTACAATAAGAAACACGATTTTTTAGATTTTGTTATATATGTCATCATTTATCTAAATAAAGACCTAAAGTTTCCTTCACTGTTTTATTTTCCAGGTTGGAGATGGAAAAATTGTCCAGCTAGTTTCAGAACACCCAAATTAAAATTATATGGCTAACATATTCTGATTTTATGTGAGAGTAGCTTGTAGGAGATATCCTGAAAGAAAATGGAATCTGAATCCCACGTCAGCCCCTCCACAGGAAGTAGCTTTACCTTTATTTCTTCCTCCAAATGTCGCTTTAGTTCCTCTATCTGTTGAGTAAATGCCTGTTTGCCTCTGGATAACTGAGATATCAAAGCATCTTTTTCTTCCACCTGGCGTGAATATTCACCTGAGGAATTTTACAGATATACTGTAGTTTAAAAAGCAATACTAAACCAATGTGTCTTTAAAACAGCTTACAGAGTGTAGAACAATTTGAGTAAAACATCACTCTTTTACTTGTCGTCATCAGCTGTGTGTTCTCCCATTCCAGAGGGGTGTGGGGCTGCTTACCTGCTTCTGTTTGCAGACGAGCTCTTTGAGCACTGAGGTCATTGATCATGCGCTGATGCTCCTCTTCTTTTGTCTTAATCTCACTTAGCTGGTCTTCCAGTGTACGGCACATCTTCTCCAAGTTTGCCTATATGTCAAATACATGTAAGGAAAGAGGATTATCACTAAATTCTAGCATGTTGTTCTTATGATGAAAAACAACGCAACTATATGTGATAGCAAAATGTAATTACAAGGTTCAAAATTGCGTGTCAGGTCATGTATCATGGGGCAGTAATCTGACAGAAAATCTGTACCTTGGCTTTGGAGACAGACTCCATGTTACTGGCCAAGTCATCAATCTCCATCTTCAGCTCACTTTTCTCCTTCTCCAGCTTCTGCTTCACTCGCTGCAGGTTGTCGATCTGCTCCCCAAGCTCAGCTGTGCTGTCCGCGTGCTTCTTCCGCAGGGTGGCAGCCGTGGCTTCGTGCTGCAGCGTGGCCTCTTCGAGGTCGCGACGCATCTTCTGAAATTCTGCCTCACGCTTCTTGTTCATCTCAATCTGAGCTGCGGTAGCGCCTCCTGCTTCTTCCAGGCGCTCGCTGATCTCCTCGAGCTCCCGCGAGAGGTCAGCCCGATGCTTCTCTGCTTTTGCCCGAGAGGTTCGCTCTGCCTCAATTTCCTCCTCCAGCTCCTCAATACGCGCCTGGGGAACATTAGGGACCCTTCACACCCACGCCCTCCTCCTTCCTCACCTGAGACTTGGTGAGAGAGGGGAAGGAACAGAGACTTGCCTGCAGCTCCTTGATCTTCTTCTGTAATTGCATGCCCAGGGCTTGCTCATCCTCGATTTTGCTCTGGATCTGGCTGATTTCAAAGTCTTTCCTTCGGGCAAAGCAAACCGTGTCAGAGCTCACAGAGAAACGACAAGTGCCCCAGCCCAGCACTCAGGTGCCCCACAGCCACGCTTACTTCTTCAGTTTCTCATCCAGCTGCTGCTTATCATTTTCCAAATCCATTATGCTGTCATGGGCCAGCTTCAGGTCTCCTTCGAGTTTCCTCTTTGCTCTCTCAAGGTCCATGCGCAGTTTCTTCTCCTGCTCCAGGGACCCTTCCAGCTAAACAGAACAAGACCATCAGTGCTCTGCTGACTACGCTATCCTCCAAAAAGGTTTCTTTTTCATTTAGTTACACACATGCTTACATCATCCACTTGCTGCTCCAGCTTGGTCTTAGCTTTGGTCAGCGTATTGACTTTGTCCTCTTCTGCCTGCAGGTCGTCCAGTGTCTGCTGATGGGCCTCTTGGAGGGCTTTCTTCTCTTTTGTCAGCTTCACAATGGTCTCGTCCAGGGCTGCCATCTCCTCTGTGAGGTTTTTCACCTTTGAGAAGAAAGGAGCAAGTGCAGATAAAAAATGCTGTTTAAAACTTCATACTGTATAACAAAACAGAGGTCTCTTCTGCAAGAGTGACATCTGCTTCCTCTAACCTTGTTTTCGGTGGCATGTTTTTCCTTCTCAACCTTGGCCAGTGTTAACTCAAGATCGTCAATATCTTTCTTCAGCTCCGAACATTCATCCTCCAGTTTTCTCTTCTTGGCTGTCAGCTCAGCGTTAATTTCCTCCTCATCCTCAGCCCTTTCAGTCACTTCTTTAACTTTGGCTTCCAGCTGGATTTTGGTTTTGATGAGCTGGTCACATCTTTCCTCAGCATCAGCCAAGCTATCTGCTTCCTGGTGGGGAGACACAGAGTTTCTTGGTTTGTTTTCTGAACTTTTCCACATAAACCTGTGTTAAAATGTGGCCTGAATTTGTCCTCACCTCAAGAACTTTAATCTTCATTTTTTTCTCTTTTTTTATTCAGATGCATTATACAGATTCTCAGTTGGAAACAATATTGATTCCTAAACTTTTTTATCTCTCCTAAAAATGTCTCACAGATGTGCTAGGTGCAAGAATTTCTCATATACCTAGAGGATAAAGTGCTTGGAGACATTTCTCTTCACAAACACAGTATACAATCTTTTCTTTTGTAACTGAGTGCTTCTAAACCCATTATTATGTTGGGAGTAAAGGCTCTGGTAGTCGCAACAATAATGTAATCGAAAAAAAGATTACTCTCTCTCTAAATGTATTAAGACTGCTGCTTGTGCAAGTGGGGTTTTACCCTTGTAGATCAGATACTTATGTGTCATCTTTCCATACTGTGGAGCAGGATATGTTGGTTTCAGCTGATCACCACATCATCTTATTCATTGTTGGGCTCTTGGTATAATGAATTTGTTTTGCTCCAAATGAATTTGAAAGGCAAATATATTATAAGAAAGTCCAATGGGATATTTATTTTTCTCTGTATACTGGGGAAAAAATAGGTAACACCGGATACCCATTTTCTATGGGAATATTCAGATAATTGGGTAAGTAATACAGTGTTCCATTTTTAGTTGGCAATTTAATGAGTAGATTAAGATTACTTTGTAAGATGACATTTGAATATCAAATACTTTTGTGTATATTTTTAAGTAACATTTTATTTTGTGAAGTGCTGTGTGTCTACAAGGTTCATAGGCCTGTGGCAGTAAAATTACTAATATTTAAGATTGAGAGGTCTGGCTACTAAGTTATCTTTACTAAAAGAATATTCCTTTCAACAAAAAGCTAACAGTCCATGATTGCTCCCAACTCCCCACTTCTGAGCTAAGATAACACCGTGTGTGTCACTCCTATAAGCTCCACGAAGAGCCAGTGTCACCATATTGTTATGTTATTTCATAGAATCATAGAATCCTAGAATAGTTTGGGTCGGAAGGGACCTCTAAATGTCATCAAGTCCAACCCCCCTGCAATGAGCAGGGACATCTTCAACTACATCAGGTCCCATTTACTGTTTGATTCTTTGGAATTGTTGCAGCTACTAGAATAGAACTTTCCTCCCAAGGATGGATATCAGGCATTGTTAACATTGAAATAATTGATTTTCTTCACTGCTTTCTTTTTTTTCTGATACAGTATATAGGTTGGGTCTCTGCAATCAATTGGCGAAGAAAAGGGGAGCAGAGGTGCAGATACTGTCCAAATGTTCTCTCACTGTGTTTATAGTTAATAAAGCTTCTGTCTGACCTGTTCTAAATTGTGCCTCCCAGACAGGGGAACCCAACACAAGTACATTATGGAAAGATGGCTTTTAGTAGAAAGGAATGTTCTTTTAATAAAGAAAACTTCTTAGCCAGACCTCTCAGCCTTAAATACTAATAATTTTACCACCACAGGCTGTTGTTTGTAGTGGAACTACCATAGAAAATCCAGATTAGAGATACGAAAAACTATAATGTTCAAAAAACCTGAAAACTTATGCTTCATTATGAATTTCATTTATGACTTTGATTTGTACCAGTTAAGTCTAAAGCTTACAGAGCTCTTTTGGGTAATTAACAACTGAGGGAAGAACAAAATGCCCTTGGATGATGTGACTTTTTCTCAGAAACAGGAACTCTGTGTCTATATATTCTTAGACCAAGGAGAAATTTGAAGCTGTATTTCACAGTTAGTAAGTGAATGATTATCTGCTAGCTATTAAGCAAAAGGTGGATGTCTTTTCCTGCACCTGAATTCACAAGTACCACTTTAAATTCTGGTTTGCATTTATGTCCCAAAATGAATTCATTGTTCTACATCCTGGTGAGATGGAGATACCCCCTGTAGGACTCACCTGCTCAGAGGGAGTCAGGGGTTCAGCCAAAACTCAGCTCTGAGTATTTCCTGTTGGTTAGCTATATCTGCCTTCTTCCTCTGAAAGTGCAAGAGCACTGGCTCCCACTTGGAGCTCCCTGCTTCTTTGCATTTTCTGTCAGAGTGCTCATCACACCACTGCCAGACACTTATTTCCTCAACTTCACATACATATGATGGTCTTCTATAGTCTGATCTTCTGCCTTATAAGTAACAGTCTGAATGTACAGACTCCTTTTCTGAGTGATAAATTAAAGGTAATAAACTCACAGCCTGCACTTGGAGCTGCAGGTCATTTTTCTCCTGCAGCAGGGCCACCATTTTCTCCTCCAGCTCCTTCCTCTTGGCCTCAGACTTTGCAAGCTCTTCCTTGGTTTTCTCAAACTCTTGTTTCATGTTGGCCATCTCCTTCTCAGATTCTGCACTCTTCAGCAAGGGCTTGATCTTGAAGAACAGCTTCATCCAGGGCCAGTGCTTGACATTCATGAATGCACGAATGTTGTACTGGATGCAGAAGATGGACTCCCTGAAGCATAATTAAAATGTCCATTGAATATTTTCAGTATGATGAACGCCAACACTTGCCCCCAAGGACAGTGAATTTAACTGAAGATGAGGAATGTCTACCTCCTCTCCACCATTCTCTGGTACTCCACTCTCATCAGGAAGCCCCTGCACCTGGCCTGTGTGCGAGTGATGATCTGTGCCAGTTTCTCATCCCTCATCTCCTCCAGGAGGCCCAGCAGCCCAGCTTTGAAGAAGACCTTGAGAAAGGCAATGTTGCAGCACATCACTGTCAGGTAGAGCAAAGCACAGGCACAGAGCGAGTGAGGCAAAGAGGGTTTGTACCTTGGTGTGGCCAAATTTGTACTGGGTGTGGTCCACATCGATTGACCCAAGAAGCTTCTCAGAAGCCTTCTTGCTATCAATGAACTGTCCCTCTGGGATAGCACTGGCATTAAGCACCTTGTATCTGTGAAAAGAGAAAGAGGATGATAAGGCTGTTTTTTCCCAATCAACACACACTAGCTACTGAAGCCCACCAGCTCATACATAGCTATTTTTACAACAGAGTCCAGCCTGAATGAGCCTATATGAAGGAACCAACATTGCTTTTCATGATGCTGAGAAGTGCAGTGCTCTTACCTTTGTTTGAAGTCAGCATAGAGAACTCTGCTGGGGAAACCTTTCCTGCAAATTCTGATGCCTTCCAGCACACCGTTACACCGCAGCTGGTGAAGCACCAGTTCATGTTCCATGGCACCTAGAAATTCAGAGCATAAATGAATACCACAGTTTCCAGTGCAGAGGGGAATGGCTGTATCAGAGGAAGTTCTCTTTCTGCTTGAGTGTCTTACCAGGTGTTTTTGTTTCATTTGGGATGATGCAACGGACGAAATGGGGGTGAGTGCTCCGTAGATTGGTCATCAGCTTGTTTAAGTTCTCCTAGAGGGACCAGTTAGTAATGTGAGTTTCCTAAGTCCAGTGTTTGATACCTCAAGCCCATGGCAATGACTTTATGATACCTTAAAATTATCTGGGCTTTGGAACACTTAGGTAAAACCACAGAATCCAAATATTTTTTGTATTTGAAGGTATTGAACACCACTTTTAAAGAGCTGAAATACTACTATGTTGCTATTGATCCAGTGGAAACTAATATACAATTTCACACTTTCACATGAAGAAATTAACTTTTAGATTTTTCATGTTCTGCCTTCTAAAGTCAATCTACTCAACTTAAAAAAAAAGTGAGGGTTAGATAAAGATAAATATCTTCTTGGAGAAGGTTTGTAAAGAGACTCTCAATTCCCCAACATATCTACCTCACAGAAATGCAGAAATTATAGTTTTAGTCTCACCAAAAGTCACAAAAATCTAAAGATCTGAATAATATCCTCACCAAACAAACAAAAAGAAACAAACCAGGATTAGATTTTCATGCTCTTTGAAGACTGAATGGTTATTTTTGAACATGACATATTAGCAATATTGAAATTGATTGTGGAAAACCTGATCTGACATTTCCAAAGAGAAGAGCAATGCAAAATAGCCCTTTCAAATTTAATATTAGCTTGCCCCTTTCTTCATATGACAAAGAGAAAACAAATGCAGTACTCTACCCGGAAAAGAGCTGAGACAGTCTGGAAAGAAGAACCCTTCTTCTTGCCACCCTTTTTGCCACCACCACCAGCCTCTGCAAATGGAAGAAAAGAAAAAAAAGTATAAAAATATTAATGTTGCAAAATGGAGACTACAGAACACAAAACAACTTTGAATGTTTAGTGTTTACTGCTTTAATTCTGTCTCAACATTGTTTCACACTGAAAGTACAATTTTCACAGAGCTGACCTGCATCTGCTCCACCATAGTTGGCAAAGAGTAAGGCCAGTGTCTTCACAGATGATTTCTGGTACAACCCGATGACAGTTTCATTCAGGGGGTCCTTGTTCTTCTCCAGCCAGCCAGTGATGTTGTAGTCTACCGTACCAGCATAGTGCACCAGGGAGAAATGGGCCTCAGCCTTGCCTTTGGCAGGCTTGGGCTTCTGGAAGTTGTTGGACTTGCCCAGATGCTGGTCATAGAGCTTGTTCTTGAAAGAGGTGTCAGTTGCCTTGGGGAACATGCACTCCTCTTCCAGGATGGAGAAGATGCCCATGGGCTGAAAGACATTACAACAGCCAAGAGGAAGAAACAGATTAGAAAGGAGACATCCCTTGGTTGGAAACTTGCTGGAGCCAGAAGAGAACACTGTACCTGTGCATTTCATGACAATAAGGCAGAGAATATTAACTAAGGCTCAATTTTTTTCAGTATTGCTGTTTCATTTGAACTTATATAAATACCTTTGCTGATGAAAAAAGTTACAAGTACAACATTGTGAAATACTACCCTCTCCATAAAACTTCTTTACTGATAGGTACTTACAGAACATAACAGTCTTTTATAAAACTTCATTTTGTAATCTGAAAATGAATACTCTCACCAGAAGTCCTGATATCGGAGTATGATATCCAAAAACACTTCCACCTTGTTGCCACGTTCACAGGGTATTTATTTGAAAAAGCAGGAATATTCTCACATGTTTCTTAATTATGTCTCTTGGCAAGAATGAAAGATCCAACATATAATGCACCTGAACAGGGAGGATACCTTCTCAATGAGCTCAATGCAGGCAGCCAGGTCCATCCCAAAGTCAATGAATGTCCATTCAATTCCTTCCTTCTTGTACTCCTCCTGCTCCAGCACGAACATGTGGTGGTTGAAGAATTGTTGCAGTTTCTCATTGGTGAAGTTGATGCACAGCTGCTCAAAGCTGTTGAACTGCCAGACATAAAGAGATAAGCAACATTTTCAAGGTTCAGCAATAATAGCAAGATATTTTCTTGTGCAATCCCAATGCATCGTGGGTCATACTTTAAATGCAGACTCCTTCCTGTGTAGTTTTCCTATGCTATCGCTCTAGGATAGGCTTTGCATGTAGAAAAGAGAGACGGTTTCAAAGTCAGTGTAATTTGGAGATTAGTTTTCTCTTTTTTTTTCAGGATTAAAAAGGTGATTCCAAAAAATAATGTGGGAAGATTCTAACTTCTATTAAAAAATGTGTCTCAATATTCCCCGTTACTCTCATTTGTCCTTCTATGAAAATGCTAGGAAAACTGCATTCCTTACATCAAAGATCTCAAAGCCAGCAATGTCCAGGACGCCAATGAAGTACTGTCTGGGTTGCTTGGTATCCAACTGTTGGTTGATACGAACAACCATCCACAAGAACATCTTCTCATAGACAGCCTTTGCCAGAGCACCCACTGAATTGTTCACCTAAAGCAAGGAGAAACGTTTGGAGGTTACTCTACACAGCAGAGAAGAATCAACAGGAACCATCAAAGCATGTTCCAGGTTACCACATTTTTCCTACCTGCTGCACAGTTTGACCCTTGGTCACATATTCATTCCCCACCTTCACTCGAGGGTAGCATAGTGCCTTGAGTAGGTCAGCTGAGTTCAGACCCATCAGGTAGGCAGCCTTGTCAGCAACTGAACACCAGAAAAGAGTGAGAGAAATAAATATTGGACAATTCCTAAAATTTAGTCCTTAAAGGACTGTCTCAAAAGTAATAGCAGTGTTCACTGTTAAAGAAAAATATCTGAATCAAAGCTACAAAGCTAATTTCTCTGTTGTCTTCAGGATTGAGAGTTTACAACATTTCAGAGCTTTGGTTTCTACAAATGTTCTTCAAGAGAACTCATTGCTTTCATCCTTTTTCAGGAATGACTATGGGGCTTCACACTTTCTTTATAGTCATATGGCAAGAGGATTCATCACTTAGAGCTGGAGGCATGGATTGTTCTTCCTGTTGTGACAGAGACTAACCAAATACACATCTCACATCAGAGTTCCCCCCAGTAGGTAAGAGTAAATAGGAGCATAATCTCTCACCTTGTTAGAGCTGAACCACTTCACTACTCCATGGTACAGCAGAGATTGTAACATGTATTCTAACAAAAACATGACCTATAATGGTCATGGAATTAACATCCATGCCTCCTGGCTTCCTGGCAGCGTGCACCAGATCACTTACTAAGTAGTCACAGAATAATGTTACAGGTATCATTACATGAAACACATCTCAATTGTCATCTAGCCATCAAACAAATATTATTTTAGCTTACACTTTTGCATATTTAAGGCCTGAAATCTGCCTAAGTCCTTCTTTTGGTGACAAAGAAAATATCTTTTTGAAAGTTTGCTGAATACGCTGATACCTTCTGTGCCATCAGGCTCTGCCTGTTCCTCTCGTTGTTTCTGCTTGAACTTCAGGTTCCCGTAGTGCATGACAGCCCCTGTCAGCTTGTAAATGGCCGTCTTTTCATCAGCAGTGAAGCCCAGGATGTCAATGGCACTCTGGTAACAGAAAGAGTAAAGTAAATGTATATGTACCAGGGCTCCTATCCACCAGATGACCTGTTTTACTTACATCTGTAAATTACTTACATCTGTAGCCATCAGTTCCTCTTGGTCATCAATGCTGGGAACAGTGATCTCACCTTGACTCACAAAGTGGAAATCATAAGGGTTGGTGGTAATGAGGAGCATGTCTGAAAGCAGTAAAAGACAAAAAAACCCAAGCTTAATTTATCTTCCCAGATTACACAATGAGCTATTGCTCAGTGATCTTCCCACAAAGAAGTTAGGGATNGTGGGTTAGCGCTGATGATTTGATCCTCAAGCGTTCCCTGCAGGATGATAATTATTCAATTACAGTGTCTAGCTGACATGGCAACTACATGTTGAACGTTCAGACTGTTCTTCCTGACTCACTTGCATTTTGCCTGACTGCTGCTCCTCCTTCTTCTTATCCCCACTCGCTGCAATTGTTGCAAAGTACTGGATGACGCGCTTTGTGTTCACAGTCTTCCCTGCACCGGATTCTCCGCTGTCAAACCAAAGAGAGAAGCAGAGAGCGTGTGGTCAGGCAGGAGGTCCCCTGGCACCGGGCAGCCCTGCAGGGATCCGAGCAGGGATGTACATACGTGATGAGGATTGACTGGTTCTCGCGATCTGTGAAAAGACAGAGATAAGAAAGCTTTTCCTAGTGCTCATGAATAATAAAGAACTCAAAAACTAGGAGAAAAGTATGAACTGAAGCTTCCAGAGGATGCAGGGACACAAGACAGTGAAAAGCCCTGGGAATTCTAGTGGGTACTTTTGATGCTCCCCACAGTACTTCAGTTATTATCAACTGGATGAGCTTAAACATCACTTGAGAGTAGCTTTTGTAGTCTTAAGCCTTTCTTATCAGGCTACTTATTTCTCTCTTATTAGGTAAGTACCTGTAATGAAAATACTGAGGTTGACCTTTGACAGCATGAAGTTAAAATTTTCCTGAGTAATCTTATGAAAATTTGGAGTTGTCATGAACAACAGAAACGTCTGACCAACCTCTTTCACTATTTTTCAACCCTTATATATAGAGAAATTATGTATTCCTGAGATCATACATAGACAAGGTTAATTTTTCTTTTTTCTATTCTGGATCTATTTCCTATCTGGTAACAAAAAAAAACGGGAAAAGAAGATCTAAAATCCTGCACAACTTTGATTTTAATGCTTACATAGGGAAGAGAAAATAAGAGGTGGAAGGAAGAAGAGACCTTTTTTTAGGCCATTCAATTTAAATGCTAAAAGCTATGCTTTTTCCTTGACATTGTTTTCTGAGATTTACTTTTCACTGTAATGTGCAATTGATTTACAGTTGCATAGCTCAGTGTAGGAGTTACATGGGTCATTAAAGGCTGTATGTGATTTAGACCACCAGTCATCTTTTCCATCATGAATGCTACTTGCATAATAATCAAGTGAAGTCTATGTACCTGTTCAATGCAGAGATACTCTATTTCACTTGTTAGCACTGATGCTTGCAAATTTTAATTGACTGTATACACATCATTTTAAGGTATGTGCAATATTATTGTACTCTGTACTCTCTGGCTGAGACTAGTTTAAGATTAAGATACATAAAACTATGCATATATGTAAGATTAATACAGTCAGTAAAGTCTACACCAGAAAATAGGTGCCTTCTTTTCAGTGAATTTACTCCTTCTAGATTATTTTCATTAGGTCCAAGTCTTTCTTTATTGATTCTAATGGGAATAAAGACACTCAGCTTACACAGACCATTACAGTTAAGTGTATTAATCTTCCATTGATTTCATGCATTCAATATTTTAAGTGTTGCACCATATTTCCAGAGAATACCCTACATTTCCCTCTGCAGTTAGTTCATTGAAAGAGCAGTTCAAAGGAAATCAAGCACTCACCAGTCAGCATGAACTGATAGGCGTTGTCAGAGATGGAGAAGATGTGTGGAGGGGCCTCCTGGCGCTTCTTGCCTCGGTAGGCCAACACCACCTCCGGGTTGTACACCGGCAGCCACTTGTAGGGGTTGACAGTGACACAGAAGAGACCCGAGTAGGTCTGTGAGGAAGGAGACAGCACGTTGGCTTCCACTTAGCCTGGCAGAGCAGTTCCTCCTAGCTACCCAAAGGAAGACTGCTGCTGGTACTTACGTAGATCATCCAGGCTGCATAACGCTCTTTGAGGTTGTACAGCACAGCGGGTTCGTGGAGGTGGGTCATCATGGCCATGTCCTCGATTTTATCATACTTGGGAGGGTTCATGGCAAAGACCTGATCTTCCTTCACAGTCAAGGTCTGCCACGGAAACAAAAGATCCATGTATGTCAGCTAGAAGCTCAGAGTGGGAATCAAATGGTGCCCTTCAGCCTTGTTTTTCACTCACCTCTCCAGCTTCAGTCTTGACAGTGACTTTCCCTGATTCCCTGCTCTGGATTGTCCCTTTCACAAAGGATTCCTTAGGATGAGCCACAAAGACGGATGTCTTGGCATCAAACGGCTTGTTCTGGGCCTCGATTCTCTCCTTTTCTGACTTTCGCAGGTAAGGAGCTGCCTCCCCAAAGACGGCCATCTCAGAGTCTGCAGAGGCCATGGCTGCACTTTATTGAAAACACGTCAGCAGAGGTGTCTGGTGGGGAAAAAAAGTTTCTGGACCACTGAGAATAACAATAACATCTGTATCAGTGAGAAAACTCCTTGTTTTTTATTTAATAAATTGCTATCTAGTGTCCCAGAAAATCTCTTAGAAGCAACCACTGAAATCCACTTTCAACTTAAAAGTACCTAAGTCCGACTCAAGAGTGAGACTTAGTCTTCTAAATCATGTAGCCTTTATAACAGTAAATAGCACATCGTCTGAATATTGACTACAATTTGGTAACTTGCTGAATTCTGACCAGATTTGAGGTCTTCACATAAAAGAATCTACAGTCAGAGAAAATCACTCTGTTCTGGTCCTTAATTATGACTGATGAATTTTCAGGAGAGTGCTTTCTTGTTAAAAGTATTACCTTGTGTGCTAAAAATGAAAAATTACTTCACTTCTTAGATCTTCCTTATTTTCAACAGCCTAACCTAAGCAAAAGTCAGTAGATATATAAGAAGATTTACACAGAGAACTCATAAAAGTCCAGTCCTTTGATTGCAGTCTAAGAGTGCATTATTCAGGGTGTTACCTTTGGAGAAATAATTGTATCCTGGAAACCAGCCAACCCTGTAAAATAGGAATGGCAGTTGTTTCTTATTGCTGCATGGAATTCCACAGACAAATTATAGATTGAAGATACAGACATGCATTGAAATTATATTGAAAATTTTTGTTCACATGGGCACTCACTCATGGAAATGGTTGCCAGAGGCAGGAGAAATGGAATGGGACATTGCAAGGACATTGTCCTCTTTCTTCAAGCTCACAAAATGCATGCACTTACCTTGAAGCCTTCCGTGGAGACAGGCCAGACTTGTCCCTGGGAGATTTTATAGTGTCTCGTCTGCAGATGCTGCAGATGCTCCCCCTTTCTTCGGTTAAAACATTTCTGGCAAACCTTCTTTGGCAAAGCATTGTCTGGCAATCTGAACTAAGGGCATAATTGTCATTTGATTTGAATGATATAATTAGAACATTTTTATATCTTACTGACTATGTGAATACCTCTATAAATAATTTGTCAAGAGTGTTAAGGAGAGAATCTAGACTACTCAAAGCACTTAGAGAACTTGGATGCAGGGACTTATCGTTCCTATTGCTGACTTTCTCAGTGATTCGCTTCTTGACCCATGGTAGTTTCCTTGGTATGTTTATTCCACAACTTTTCAATCATGCAATGGGGATCATAACATCTATGATGCTTTAGGAACACAGGCACGGAGAGGAACAGGAAAAGTATGTCAAAAACCAACAAATAATTTTCGTCAAGAACCACTTTTCAATGATATTTTCTAAAAAGCAGAAAGTCAGCTGAGGTTTCTATATAGGATACTCTCAATAGCTGAGAGGGTTTGAAATACAGTGAATTGGAAGCCTGAACCCAAGTAATGGGAAACTCTACTTTGAAAAGGAGCTCTTGAATAAACTCCTGAGCTGACTTTTGAGGTATCAAATTAAAATATAGTTGTGTGCATGCATATATAATATACAGTTTTGCACATATTTAATTCAAAAAGTGATTCCCCAAGAAACTCTGCTTTCTTACTATTCACTCTTACACATTTTACTTGCATTTGACATATCCTTGCTCCTATTATTGTCTGCATAAATAACCAGTTCCCTCTGTCAAATCTGAAGTTCCAGAGGCTCCCATAGCCCCTCCCTACCTACAGCTCCCCAGAACAACACACCTTATCCTGCCATGTTTGTACACACAATCACACATATCACTTCAGCATATAGTTCCAGATACTATGCATTCTAATAAATCCTCAGTCTAGCAATGATGTGACATCAAAATTTGAATATTTACACATGCACAGTCCCAGAAAAAATCTAACAACACAGTACTACCTGTATCAGAGCATTAGAGGTAGCAGGCAGTCTTGTGTAATGCTGATGGTATGGGAAAAGGAGATTTGCTGGTAGTCCAAGCGATTAATTGATCTAGTTTTAGGAAAGGGTATAATCACTTAAACTTCTTCAGATCCGCCAGGTCTAAACACATTCTTCTCCTGGTTACCTGAATTTCAATTATTAAAATATCTCAGTGAATAACACAGGGAAGAGGTTAGAAAAACAATGTCTGGAGTCCAGTGTAATATGCAGCATCAAACTATGCCCTGTGTTGTAGGAGCCCCTTCCAGGAGTGCTCAGGCACTTCAGCACCCACATTTCGGGCCCCAGACTGGACTCCAAACCCAGAGCTCATCACTATACGTTTAGGGACAGTTGAATATCTCAGAAGGCTAATTTTTTCACATGGATTAGGGAGAAGACCTGCTCAGGACTAGTGTGGTAATTTTGAACTCTTGTGTAGTCCAGTACAGTAATGTGGAGAGTATTTAATATCTGATTTGATCACTCAACCTTCACAAAATAATTATTCATATAGGAATAGAAGCCTGTCAAATTTCCCTGTATGTTCAGCTGCCACTCACAGATCCTTGGAGAAAGATGAGGCATTGAATTATTGGGAACATATACCAGCAACGGCCTTGTCTTCCTTTTTGGTTGAACAGTAGACTCATACCAAATAGATTGCACTCGAGAGTGGTGGAAATTGTGAAGCTGAGTTCCTTCCAACTCTTACCATGTTCAGCACTGAAGTCCTGTGTTAATATTTCTCCATTCTCATGCTGTTCAGGGAATTCAGATCCCTCAAATTTCCTGTTTCAGGCCCTCCACCAAGTCTTTTCTCATTTCTTAACAGCTGTCTTCTGAGGACAGTAACACCAACTGCAATTAAGAGACGGCTACTGGACTGCTAGATCAATGAATGTAGCACCAACAGGAGACCACAATTACTCCATACAGATTGGGCAAATTTTATTTTGGATTGTAGTACCAAAACTATATTTGTGGACACTGTCAGCGAGTGTTTCATGAAACCACAAGTTAGGGTGTGAAGGATAGGCAGTGTTGGCTTACCTGGTTTGAATACAGCTGTGGACATAGTTGAAAATAAAGCCATATAAAAACTGACCTACGGCAACACATGTAATATAACATCCTTGAGGGAGTTAAAATAGCTCCAAAAATCCAATATGATTGTGTTTATAAAGCACACAGAAATAAGGACTCAAAGGGAAGCAGTTCAGTTTTAGTAGACTGAAGACCACTTAATGATACCATAACAGAGGTCCAGGACAAAGACGTGCTAATTATCAGAAAAGAACTGATAAAAGACAACAGTCATTTCATCATAGAAACCAATCAAGTTGGTCAAGCATGATTACTTTCCCTGGTAAATGCATGTTGGCTGCTCTCCGTTATCTTCTTGTCCTTCACATCCGTAGGAATAAGTACCAAAAGGACATATTCTGTGATCTTCCAAATAACTAAAGTGAAACTGAGCAGCTTCCTGCCTTTTTTAAAGATGGGCATAACATTAGCCTTTTTCAAGTCATGTGGGACCTTCCCTTTGTGTCATCATTTTTCACCAATGATAAACATAGGCCTTGCAATCACATGGGCAAACTCCTTCAGCATCCTTCAATAAGTCCCACCCAGCCCCATAGATACGAATATATCCAGCTTCTCTTAGTAATTTCAGCTTCTCTAAGTAGCAGGTTAGGACTTCCCTACTGTTGGTTATACCTTTCCTTCTCAAACTCTGTTGGAAGATGCAGATGCCTGGGGACAAGCTTTGCCTATGAAGACTGATACAGAAAAGGTGCTGCATACTTAAGTGCTTTCTGTATCATCTCTCACTAGGTGGACTCCTGTATTCAGCAGTCGACACATATTTCTCTGAACTCCCTTCTGCATTATCCATGCAGAACTGTTATGCTTAATGTCCCTAAGTGCCCAAGCAATGCTTTATATTCTTATTTTATTGCCAGTCCTTGCCTCCACCTCTTATATACTTTTGTGTTTTAGTTCATCAAGAAGTTTGCTGCTTAGCTAAGGTGAAATTCCCAGTCTTCCTGCAGAACAAGGTAGTTTGTTCCTGAGGTCTCAATAATTTTTCTTTAAACCCTAGCCATCTCTTCTCTTTCACAGCTGCTGCCAAGAGAGTTCTAACTAGCAGTTCCCTGAATACAATGAATTCCAGTCTTATGAAGTCTAGAGTCCTAGTTCTCTTGCTTACCTCCTCAGCTTTCTACTAGATCCTTCACTCAGTCATCATGTGGTTGCTGCAGTCTGAGCTGCCATCTGGGATCGTATTTACCACTAGTTCATCCCTGCTTCCAATGCTCAGCATTGCCCGTCCAGTATTTACATGAGGGTATCGTCATTAACACAGTCTAAGAACTTCTGGCATTGCTTGTCCAGTGCTGTTGCCCTCCCAGCAGATGTCCACATGGCTGAAATCCTCCCTAAAGTAGAGGAGACTTCTGCTTTTCTACTAGTTGTAGAAATCCTTCTTCACTACTTTGTCTTGGTCGGCTGGTCTGTAACAGACCCTATCACAACGTCCTTCATATTCCTCCTGTCTCTTACGGGATGTCTACAGTTTCACACTGGACCTTTGCAAAATCAATGAGCCCTGTAACATAAAGCATAAATCCTCCTCATCTTCTCTGTCTATTCTTCCTAAACCCTCTCACGGCCATGTTCCAGTAGTGCACACTATCCCACCATATCTCCATGATTCTGACCATGTTCCCCTTCCCCCTTGCAAAATTCCTACATTTGCAGCTATTCCTCTGTCACTTCTGGGCTTAAGTCCTCTTCCCATGACAAAGCTGATTTCACACCCTTGTCATCAGGTTAGTAGTCTCACTGCAAAGACCTCATTCCTTATTAGTCCTCAAATACAGATATCCAAAAATCTAGAGGAAATCAAAGATGAAGTTGAAGTTGCTCAGCTTCCAAACATGGTGTGGAAGCTCCTACTTCACAATCCATTTGGACGTCACAGGGCTGCCAGGTGACTAATGTAATCCCATGGCATTAAAGGGGTCATGGGGAAATCAAAGGAACTAAAGTGCGGTAAGGCTGATGGACAAATTAGTAGAAAATATAATATAGAACAAAATTAATGGACATAGGAAAAAGTGACAGTCTTTCGCGTGTATTTGTAAAGGGAAGTCTTATTTCACAAACCTGCTTGCTTCTTTGAAGGCTAGATAAAGTGTGTAGATTTAACTATCAAGACTGCATCTGTAATATTAAATAAATCTGCTCCTGAGTGCGATCTCTGGTATCAGACAAAGTGGTGCAGGATACCTTGCAGCCAGCCCTCAGAGCTTGTGACCACCAGAACTGTCTGGCTGCATCAGCACTGCATAACCCTTGGTTTGGGTCTCTGCTGTTTAGCAAATGCCCACTTTCCCTTTCACACCAACTAAATAAAGTATATAGCTGTAGCTTCTTCCTTGAAGTTTTTAATAGGTGAGCTTAAATGATGGTATAGAAGGAAAATTGTAAACTGCAGCCCTGGTATTAGTGTGCATGTTGTTCACAAAAACGGAGCACTAGCTGTCAGAGCAAAGGGAAAACCCCTTGCCCTTTGGACTAGATTTGGAGGGATTAGAAACTGAGAAGGAAACTGTGAGAAAATAGGTAGAAAAAGGCTGGGAGGCCAACATGGGAAGTTCAGGGGAACTTTCAGGAGAAAACAAGACCTAAACTTTTACCATTTCCTCCAGATGTTCTTTCAGGAAGATAAAGATCATATTAATTCATATTTGCAGGCAAACTAACTTGAAGAATTTTCTTCCACAGATTTAAAAATCCTAATCATATGGACACTCATATAGGCATTTTGTAAAAAGCTCTGGGATATACACCATCCACTTTGGATTTGTTTTAATTCATAGAGATTATCAATCCCACACAAGTGATAAATTTCTGTGACATGTCTTATTGGGCATTCCAGTTTCTTGCAAAGGAGTACTCTGTAATATGGCTTACCAGATCCAAATACCATGCAGATATAGCTTCACAGTTCCCGGTGAGTTAGGCCACAGAAAATGGGCCAATTTCCCCTGTTCAAGCGTGGAGCAGCCCAGATGACACCTGCCTTTGGGAAGTGGGTTCTGCTGAAAGAAGCAGAAATGTCCTGATGCAAACCAAAGAGGGAAATGAATCCTGCCAGCCATTGACTTTCTGCCGTTTCTGTTTCCATCCCTACAGGGCCTGGATTCCACTGGGACTAGAAGCAAACCACAGCAGAGTCAGAAGAGGCAGAATGAGAGAAACCCGTGTGTACAGATGGTCCTGCACAGACACACGGTGTGGGTGAAGTGCTGGAGTGATGACATCCAGGCACATTGAAAACAGATTCTGTCCCACTTTCTGTAAGTCTCTAGAATGTGATTTCCCTTCCCTTGTGTTCAGTGACCATGACACAGGTCAAGTGTGAAAGCGGAGCACTGTCAAAGGCTCTTGAATTTTGGTCCAATGCAAACCTCACTCTCTGCTCTGCTTCTTAGAGCAGCAGCATCAGCCTTGTAACCTGCTGAGTCAGAAGGAAATTCCAGGCCCAGTATCTCCATGTCATTGTCACGGAACCACCTTCAGGCCTCCTGCTTAGGTCCTCTGCTCCTTTCACCCCAGACCAAGCTGACCAGGACCTCCTGGTCAGTTGCAATAACAGGAAAAGAAGCATGGTTGCAAGCCTCTCGCCTCCATTTCAGGCACATTGGTCTTTTCTGCCCAGAGATAAACAACTGAAACAAACCCAGTTGGACCATGTGGGAATCACCCAGCAAAGTTCAAGGAGGCATCTTCTTGGGAGTCAGTATGTATGGTGTAAAATTTAACCTTGGCAGCAGTGCATTCCAGTACAGAAAGGTAGCTGAGTTGGTGAGCTCCCATTTAAGTCTTTGAAGGAGCACAGCATTGGGTACCTTTGTTACTCTCATTAGATTCCTTTAACCGTGCACCTATCCCAGAGCAGCCACACCATGGATTTCATAGCCATTTTGAAGTCTTGTGTTCAAGTCAAGTTGGTGGATATCAAAAGAGAATGTCCTGATCCATGGAATGTCCCCAGCAAATGGAAGGTCCTTTCCAAAAGATAAGGAGTTGCCTCCTTTGCACTGAACTCCCCCACTCTTTCATATGACTTTTCCTGAAGACTGGCACCAATGGTATTAAACTTTCACCCCTTGCAAAAGTGGTGAGAATTCACATAAGCAATTAGCAGATCTCAAGATGGCACTGATCTCACCCTGTCCCCTCAATGTCATGTCATCAGCAGTTACCCTCGCAGGAGGCTTGGCAAGTTTTCCTCTTGTCCTAAAGGAGCTTGACACAGAAGAAGCAGTGGACCCAAAGACTGCCTAGGTCAGCAGCACACAGTTGTGACCAGGTAAGCCCATCTGTACCGTTTCTGGTGCACAGCATGAAATTCATGGTCTTCTCACACACAAATGATCTGTGAGCCTCTTATGTGAGCTCCATAATGCCCATTTACAAAGACATCCCTTTGTCATCTCCCCCCCATTAGTGAGCCTCAGGAGGCTGGAGAGAGCTGAGCTGCTCAGCTTCTGCTCAGCTAGGAAATCTGCTCTTGTGGATCAATGTTTTCCCTACTATTCTCCACACGACAGGCCACACCTATTGCAAGAGAAACACAACTGCCAGCAGCCACAAGTCCTTTCTGGAAGTGCAGGTGGCTACCTTCTGCACTATGGGAGACTGTCCAGGTATTGCTCCATCTTGGTAGAGTACTGCCTTTACGAAGGTAAAGATGTGCAAGGTCTGTATAGCTACAGTCCAATGAGCTGCCACCTCTTGTAGTGTTACACCCAGTCCCACACAGCTGGATGAGTGTTTTTCTCAGCCAAGTATCTGCACTTCCAAGGGGTAGAAGTCCACAAGCTCCCTCAGCAACTTCCACTATATCTCATCGCTCGGATCAGATCCAGGAAAAAAAGTTGAAGAGGTCCACAGAATCAAAGTAACTGCCACAGGCAAGAAACCACCCACCTGTCCTCCAGTATCTCACAGGTTGCCCAGACATTCCTGTATCTCTTATGTTGTCATTACCCTCAGTATCTTGCAGCCCCTACGCTACCTTGGCCAAGGAGATTTCAAGCAGAACTGTTCCAGGAAATTGATTGTGCTATTAGGAACTTAGCACCATGAAACAAGGAGTGGAACAACTGAGTGGCTGACAATACATTCTCACTCCGTTAACATGTGGAGATCGAGCACTTGTCAACTATTTTTTGTAAGAATTGCAGTTCCCTCTTTTGCAGCATCTGAGCTGTGAGGAAACGCAAGGATTCTGGAGTCCACACATGGACTGACAAGTTGGGCTGTCAGAGGAGTTTTTGAATGCCCCAGTACCAACTAAAGAGTAGATGGTCTGCCTCACAGGATGTATGGTATTCTGGAATTTAGGTTTGGATTTTTGTCATCACTCTCCTGCTGTTTCTGAGGATGTCTGCAAAGTGGGAAGGTTGAGACCCAGCACAAACAGCAATGAGTTCAGAGCAGAGCACAGAAGCCCTAGTTACCTTGTCTCCAAAACAAAGTTATTTCGACCATTAACTACCTTCTGCTGAGCAGCCTCGTAGGTAGAACGTGACTACAAAGTGAGAAGTCTGTGTTCTTCACTCTCCTCAACATGGGAAGGAGGTGCATTCTTTCCTTGACCCTGAGATCTTGGTCCCTTACAAGTAGGTAAAGATGTCTTCTGCATGGATGCACTGTCCACAGTCCTGCCTTGAAGCTTGGCCACTGTGCAGGCAGGCACACTGACCTTCTTTTGAGTTAAGTCCCCTTGATGTGTCACCAGTTGTCTACAAACACGTGGTACACATCATTAAGAGAGATAGTAGGTTGAGAAGATACAGTTGAAAAGGTGCTTTGCTGGGATATATTTGTGAAAGTATGCTTTTTCACCCTAGGCTGCTCTGTTATGTTTGTGTTAGGCCATTTATAGTTCTCTAGTAGGCTACAAGGTCTTTGATTGGCTTTAACAGCCTTTTCTGCTAAGTCGTACCTCCAGAAGCATATTGAAGATTCCTTTCATCATCCTGAGAATTTTAGCTGAGAAGCTAAACATTCAAAATTTGTGACTTTTTCCATATTGTCTATATTGCAGCTTATGGTGAGATGAGCAATCAACTCTCACTTATCAGACAGGGTGAGAGACCCAGGTGGTGAGATAGGTAAGATTATTTGTGTTCTACAGAAGCCACAAGGAGCACTGTGCAATCTGAGTTACATGAACAAAGTGTCCATTCTGCAGAGCTTACCAATGAATAACTGGATGCATTTAACAGTGTTTGAGGTTTTTAAGTGGGCTGTTGTCCAGGAGGAAAAGGTCTAATTCAATCCATATTCGTGCATCTGCATAGACCAGATCCTGAGCAAATAATGCAAACTGAAACCCAGGCTGGAGACTAGAGCACGATGCAGATACTTGTAAGGTATTGCAAACAGAAAGCTGATTTTGGACCAGGATTACTTGCCCTAGTTGATTGCTGATGAGGCCACTAGGTGTTTCTGCAGAGACGTCCCAACAGCTTCTCATTTCTGAGAGTACAGGCAGCAGGGAAGAAATTATTAAGCTTGAGGAGCAACTGTTCTGATTTCTTTTCCTGTTTTTATTTCCGCAGGCTCTTTCTCTTTGGGATGCTGAGACACTGCCTTCAACTCCCTCGTTTCCCTTCTGTCTGCTGAACTGTTTGGCATTATGCCCAGAATAAGGAACGGCAGCCATTGCGTAAGCCCTCCTCTTAGGTATTGGTTAGTATTTGCAGGAATCTTTTAAAAAGGATGTTGTTTCATCATGGATTGCCTAAATTCACTTCCACCAGGAAATGAGTGTTTAGTATCAGTGTCCCCATATTCTAGAAAAAAGATGTTCTGTTCAGTGCCCTGATTCTGCCTTAAAAACATGTGTGGCAACATGAGACCTAGCTGATAAAAGACCACCTTCTAGTCTAATGCTTTTTATTGCCAGATTCTATGACTCATAGAGAGTGGAATAGCAATCCCCCCCCAGAATAAATGGCATAATTTCTATTCTGGAATCAGGGTATTAACATATAGCACTTTCCAGGAAAAAAAAAAAAAAAAAAAAAAACAACAAAAAAACACCATCATCCCAAAACAGCAAAGGCTGGGATAATGACAGACTCTTTCCTGGGAGATACAACAATCATGTGGAATAGGGCTACGCTTACGACTTTTCTAGAAAGAACAATGATACAGGATGGAGTCTGAAGTTCCCTGACCTGCTCATGATTTCCCAAAAAAGCCAACCGTCAAACCACTCCTTGCAGGATTTTCAGCTTGCAAGTGCTGTTGTTGGCCATGTTGTCGTGGCAGGGCCTGCCTAGGCAGACAGTTTGCTCTGTAGCCTGTGATGGACAGTCTGACAGAGAATGCCCAACCTTCACTGTAGCAGCATTTCTGCTGCCCTCTGTGTAAAATGAGAGGTCACAGGAATGTTACCACAGGACAAGCAGTAATGTCAGAACACTGCTCTGTAGCAAAACTGATCATCCCTACACTTCTGCTAGGATGAGGCTGGACACTGAACCCTGGAGATGGTAAGAGCACATTTTCCATTTCAAAAGGTTATTTATCAATTCAGTGTAGATCTGCTAAGGTGCATGCTTTCACTGTTCCATGCAGAATGTGCTCAGTCCATATTTTTGATGTGTCATCTAGTTAGGAAATGTGCCATTTCTGATAAATGTGGCTGAAGGAATGGGCTGAGAGAATTGCTGGAAGCAATAAGTGATTTCCCAGGAAAAATTACTGAGGATCATAACTAATGAGACGTAAAACCTGCAGGCTGAAAAGCAGTGTAAGCCATTGTTTTACCATAGCAAATGTAAGCAAAAATTTCTGGGTCTACATGTGAGCACTTGTGAAGACAAGCAGATGTCACAGGCTGGCCCTGAAGGGACTATAATGGCCTGGCTATCCCCTGTCCTTTCTGCTCTATTCAGAAACTAATTTCTGCAGATCATAATGCAGTTGGATTTATCTTCACTACATGTCAAGGAAAGTGAATGCATCTGTCCTAGGGGGAAGTTTGATGACAAATTTGTTGCTGAGTAGCTTCCCACAGAGTGTTATTCTTGGAAGTCCTCAGAATGAGTTAACTGAACATGAGAGGCAAATAAAACCCACAATCTGGGATTGGAGGATGGGCAGCTTTCAAGTGTACGCCACAGGTGCACCATTACTCACACTCCTGTCTCCACAGCTAACATCAGCGGAAGAGGTCTGGGCAGTAGATTCTGGCCAAGGAGATGACATTCAAGACGCCCTTTCTCTCACCCACCGACACAGCTGAGGGGCTCCTGTTACAGAGCAGGTGAGTGGGGTGGGCAAGCTGGGAGACCACTGGGTAGAAAAAGGTAATTGAAACAGCAAGTAGCTGGAAGAGGAGGAAGGAAGGGGAAGGGAAAAAAAGTAAGGAAGAAGCATGATATTAAACCCTGCAGGCAACTGTAGCATAACCTAAAATAAGCTGTACTTGTGATATCAAAGTCCATGTAGCCCAACTTCCTGTCTTTGAATGTGATGCCCAGGAAGGAGCGGCATCTTGCCTAAGGCAACATAGAGCGGCACTTCTCTAGAACTCTCCCAACTCCCAGTAATTTGTATTTATGAAAGACCTGAGCAGGACACAATGTCTGGGTATTTAACAGCTCACAGTGGATTTTCAACTGATAAATCTGTCCAAACACTTTTTGAACCCATGAACTGTTCTCTAAATATATAGCATGTTACTGTGATCCTCCGTTGAGGCTAACTCATAGAAAGCAAACATCCACATATGCAGTTCAATTCACTTCGTTATTATATCCGACTAAGTGTTACAAATACATACCTTCTTTGCACTTCATCCAAATTTTCATATGAAGTCACAAATTTGAAGAAGTAAAAATAGTGATTAAAATGCAGAGAACATCTCCTAGGTGCTAAGGTAGATTATGTTGTATTAATCTGCAGTACATATTTATACTACAGCAGGATATTTTCCTGATAGCATTTTCAAGGGAAATGTTTTCCAAACACTAAGGCTCCTGTCACTTTAGAGACTCCATGAAGCCTCCTGTGCAACGCTAACAGATAGATTTCCTTGGTGGTCAGCCTAAAAGTTTCCTTAATTGCTCTCTGCATCCATCTGAGATGCCGAGGGAAGGATACAAGTCCCTGCTCCTCCTGAAGGACAAATCAGTTGTGTAAAGCAGAACAGCTCCAGCAGGAGACAATGAAAGCAATGTGACACCAGAGAGCCAGCAGCCAGGGCATCAGGGTGCTGGTGGTCCATGGGGGAGATTAGTACCTTGCATCCCCTGTCTTGAGGAGATTCCCTGGTTGCCCCACTAAAGTATAGCAAGGACAGACCTTTCTCTCCATGTAGCTTGTCACAAACTACTTGGAAAGGTCTGAGTTTACCCCAAAGAAGTGAACATTAAGTCCTAAGGAGGAGGGGGCATTGTTTTACATCTCAGTTAGGACTGTAGCCTGAGAAAATGTATCCCAAATATGTTGCAGCTCAAGATGCAGTGCCAACTTCACTCCATCACTGCTTTGCTGAGCAACACAGACGTATGTTGCCTTTGTTCTAAATCGTAGAATCATAGAATCATTTAGGTTGGAAAAGACCTTTAAGATCATCTAGTCCAACCATTGACCCTACTTTAAGCACCACATCTACATGACTTTTAAACACATCTAGGGATGGTGACTCGACCACCTCCCTGGGCAGCCTGTTCCAATGTTTGATAACTCTTTCAGTGAAAAGTTTTTTCCTAATGTCCAGCCTAAACCTCCCCTCATGCAACTTGAACCCATTTCCTCTTGTCCTATCGCTAGTTACTTGGGAGAAGAGACCAGCGCCCATCTCACTACAACCTCCTTTCAGGTAGTTGTAGAGAACAATAAGGTCTCCCCTCAACCTTCTCTTCTCCAGACTAAACAATTCTAATTCCTTCAGCTGCTCCTCATAAGACATATTCTCCAGACCCCTCACCAGCTTTGTTGCCCTTCTCTGGACACGCTTCAGCACCTCAATGTCCCTCCCATACTGTGGTGCCCAAAACTGAACACAGGACTCAAGCTGCAGTCTCACCAGTCCCTCAGTTCCCTCGAAGTGCCTTCTGCTCCCTGAGAAGTGCCTCCAGGTGGCTGGTATCTCAGAGCGCAATACGTCAGAGCAGAGTCACCTCTTAACTGCACTGTTGTCTGCCTCATATATTTGCTAAGCCTGGATTTCATCCCTTAGTGCCCTGATGTATCTATGTTGTCTGCAGTACTATCTGTGTTGAAGCTTTGAACTCAAGAGAACTAATGCATGTAGAAATGGGAGAAAGGACGGACCTCTTTGTAGGCCCTTTTCCTGGATGAATGGGAGATTCATTGGTAAATTCATGGAGAATTCAGCTGTTGAATTTAATTTTATTTCCTCAAACTCTTTGTCAAGAAGTTTATTCCTTTAATACACAATATTTTCAAAAAATTCTATAACTGGAACAGTTACCTCAGGAGAAACAGATGTCCCTCTAATCCAGGAGTTCACAAACCTGAGATCCTATGCACTGGGGCAGCAGTTTTATTGGAACATAAGCACTGTATCTATTTTAAACTTTCTCTCTCAGATAGTCCTTTATGGCCACTTTGGAGCAGTGTTTTCCCCATGATCAGTTAGCACTTCTCAGCTGACAGGCAGCCCAACCCCACAAAGAGTGTGTCAATGTAAAAGGCTGTCATTCTGCAGTTATGGCAATAAATATCCAAGAGGAAGGAATCTTTGGTTTCCCTCCCCTTGATATGCTATTTGGATACTGGTAATTTATCATAATTTATGGCCTCCTCAAGTGAATAGTACTGTTAGTTCAGCATGAAAGAAAACCTCAGAATGCAAATTTTTTTCTGTATGTTCTATATATCTTGTATGTTCTATATATCTTGTTTAGGGTATTGCTATAGTTCACATTGCACCATTGGAGAGGGGAGATGGCTACTCTGTGTAAGGTATAAGAGAACTGTCATGACATCTGCATAGCAAACCTCAGGTGCTAGGTGATTTCTTCCTTGCCTGGGGCGTGATGGGAAGCTGACAGTGTGAACTGTTGAATTTTACTTTATTGACAAAGAGTATCTGATGGGAAATCACAGAATCACAGGATCACAGAGCGGCAGGGGTTGGAAGGGACCTTCGGAGATCATCTGGTTCAACACCCGAAATGTTTTCAACCATTTGTGCTACTATTACTGGAACA
>VYXH01012197.1:0-38525 GCA_013397275.1 Burhinus bistriatus | reverse complement strand
GGCGCTCCAGCCCCCTGATCATCCTTGTGGCTCCTTTGTGGTTTTCATTTACATCTGCACTTCTAATAACATAGTCACCTTTAAATTTTGTTCTTAGCCTGATAGGTATGCTTAACTACTTATTCAGATATTATAAAGCCATGCATCCATTGATATCAATGTAGGCGGACTGAAATTTAAAAAAAAAAACAAAACAAAACCAAAAAACAGAAAGAAAGGTATTTGGGCCAGAACTGGCATCATATGAAATGTATCTATCTACGTCCTTCATCCCTATACAGAAGGAGCAAGCCACAGAGAACTTGGTGTTAGGCTGTGATTTGCTATCCCGATCACAGTAATTTTCAAAGCAGCACAGTATGTTGATACATCTCAACTCTATTGGCCTTTAAATCTATGGCAGCTAGTTGTGGCTTGGGAGACAAAGGGCTATGTCTACCTTGCCCACTAAAATGTGGCCACCTACAAAATACCAAGTATTTCCTTCTTTACCTGAAGATACTTGTACCTTTATGTAATTTCTGATGTAAGGCAATTTCTGCATGATTATGGTCCCATTGTTTCAAAAGCATTCACCCACCACCAAACAAATTTTGATATATTGTCATCTTTTGGAGATTTCTGAACTGTGTGATTTTTTTCTTCTGATCTTTATATTTTACCTGTTTGATTTTGAACCAAATGCCATACAATTTCCTTCTAAGCCATCCTCAGAATGTAGTAAGAGAAGACTTGGTATAAGCTTGTCTAAAGCACATAAATCGTAGAATAGAATCAGAGCAAATCTTAGGCTGGAGGGGTCTTCTGGAGGTCATCTGGTACAGCCTCCTGCTCAAAACAGGGATAATACCAAAACTGATCCAAGTTGCTCAGGGCACCCAAGTCATATTTGGCAGAGCTGCACCTCAGCCGCTGTGCTGCTCGCCTGCACTGATGCAGGGAGTCAGTCCCACAAGCAAGACTTCGCGTTTGTCTCTGTTGTAACCCATGAGGTTCCATGGGGTCATTCCTCCAGCTTGTCAAGGTCCATCTGGCAGCAAATGTCACCCTTCAGCTTGTGCTCTCCCCACTTTGGTTTGTTATCACTGGCAAATGCACTGAGGGTGTATTCTCTCCCATCTTCTAGGTCCTTTCAATCAGTGTTAAATATCAGCTCTGGTGTCAAATCCTGAGGAACACCATTTATAACAGTTGCCAGTAAGGATTCAAACTACTGTACACTACTTTCTGAGGTGATGTCAAGGCAGATTTCCAGACATCTTATAGTCTACTCATCCATTTCATGTCCTCTTAGTTTGGCTACAAGGATGCTGTGGGAAACTCTTTTGAATACCTTGTTAAAGTCGAAGTAAACAGCATCACCTAGTCTCCCACAGGGATGGAACTGGTCACAGATGACAATCAGCTTGGTTAAAGATGATTTGTCTGCTGTAAGCGCAAACTGGCTGTTCCCAGTCACTTTGACTCTTTTGTGTCCAGAAATAGCTTTTATGAAAACTTGGTGTAGTTCCCTGGATATTTCTTCTTCAAATATAAGCATAATAATGTTCTTTTGTAGGCATCAAAGTCATCCTGCCCTATTTAGTACTAGATGCCGTTTTCAGTTGTCTTTCTTTTCCTGATGATGTACTTGTAGCTATAACCAAAAAATCTTAACTCTTTCTTGTGTTCAATTAGGAACATGTCTGCCTTATGTAGTAACCAGCACAGGATGCACTGGCTCTGGCTGGGATGGAGTTAATTTTCTTTATAGCGGCTCATATGGTGTTATGTTTTAGATCTGTGACTAGAACAGTGTTGATAACACACCAATGTTTTAGCTGTTGCTGAACAGTCTTTGCATAGCATCAAGACTTTCTCTTTTTCCCACTCTGCCCCTGCAGCGAGTAGCCTGGGGGTAGGCAAGAGGCTGGGAGAGGACACAGCTGGGACAGCTGATCCGAGTTGACCAAAGGGATATTCCATACCATGTAACATCTTGCTCAGCAATTAAAAGTGAGGGGGTAGTCTGTCCAAAGTACCTGATGCTCAGAGACTGCCTGGGCATCGGTCTGCTGGTAGGAGCTGATAAGTGATTACCTTTGCATTAGTTTTTCATTTTACTCTCTTACCTTCTTTTATCAAACTGTTTATCTTGACCCCCATTTTTTTTGGTTTGGTTTTTTTTTTTTCCCCCCCCACTTTTGTTCTTCCAATTAGCAGTCCAACACTGGGACTGGTTGGATAAAATGTCCCTCAGGCTGGACTGTGCCAACTCACTGGAGTGGCAATTGGAGCAGGTCGCAGTTAACAGCAATAGTGCGTGCACGTGTGTGTGTGTTGTTGAGTGTAAACCTGTCCCTGACATGATCTCGCTCTTGTGCTCTCAGGGGTGGCTCAGTTCCACCTCAGTCCTTTGCTTTTATGCAGTGCTGGATGTCTCTGTAACATCTTCCCCTGGTCCTTATTACAGTGGCACTTTACAACCAGATGTTGGCATGGGCAGCCAATCCAATCAGCCCACATTCTTATCACACTACACCTTTCCAGCAGCTTCAGGTATTGTTCTCCTGTCACTTGTTGATCCACTGCTTGTACCAAGGCTCCTTGTGCTCAGTTCTGTTCACCTTGCCCATCACTCATTATAGTCAGTTACTCAATCAAGGTAAGGTCATGATGCTCCCCTGACAGTAACTTTGTTTCACTTCACACCTTTCTACCTCAATATATGTTCTAAATTCTTTATTTCTTTGATATCAATATTTTTTTTCTAATTTTACATTAATCTGGATCATTGTTTCTGTGATTTCTGCTTCTTTGATTCATTATCCCCTTTTCAGCAGGACTCTGTATAAGGTAATTTGTCCATGGAAGAATGAATTGTCTCCCTGGCAAACAAGAAAATTCTAAGGTCTGATTTTTGTTATTATCCATCTTGCAATAACTATGTTTCTGTATGCAGATGTTTTAATCAATGTTGTAATCCTCTTTGTTAATCTCCTTTCAAATCTAAAGACCGAAATGTGTGAAAGAAAGTGGGTTTGGGATTGACTAAACAGAACATTTAAGAACCTTGCTATTTTAGTGTGAAGAATTGTTTTGGGTGCTTCTTGTTCTTTTTATTGTTCTATCAGTGAAAATCTCAGCTGGCAAGCAGTAATTTCTAAATAGTAGAACAGATGAATTTCAGGTGAAATATCTTGTCTCTAGCATTTGGCAACCCATTTGGCATTTCATTGTCAGGGCTGTCATGCCAGATGCAAGATGCTTAGCAAAAGACAATAGGTTGCTTCACATAGTTGCCTTGCATCTTCCACCAGACGTTATTTTTCTGAAACCAAAGACGTTGCTTGTGGATGAATGTGCTATTGAAGAAATGTGCCTAAACATTTAAATAATGTCCCAGAAAATTGACCCTTAAATACAGATCTGTATTTTCCAAGGAAAAGCTGTATGGAATTCAGGTTCTTAAATTTAATAATAAAAAAAATTAAATTAAAAAAACCCAGAAATATTTCAATCTGGAAAAATCAAAATTAGCACACATATTTGCTGACATAATTAAGGGATGGTTCTGTGAGTGCATCGGTAAACAAGACTACGAGAACAGCAATCAGTGACCTAAAACTGCTGAATCATAACTTACATTTAATGGCTGGGCAAAATAATAGAACTCTTAGTTCCTTTTGTAATTTTACAGGGATGTCAAGGGAGGACAAGTAGCAAGGAAAACAAAACTTGTCATTGTGGCTCTTATACTCAACTACTTCCCAGACCCCAGGTTACACTATAGTACTTTGTCTTTCAGTGAGTGATCTGAGAAACTGTCTGACTGTCAAGTGAAGTGTAAATCTTCATAGATAAACTTGCATTTGAACCACCTAATAACACTCTAAAGACTCAGTGCTAAGGCTTCCTATATCTACTTTTTGCCACTCTACTTTTGCAAAGAAGGTCTATATCCAAAGAATCATCCTATGGGGATTTCCTCAAACAAGTAGGTCTTTGACTTGATTAACAGCAGCTCTAATATGCCACCTCCCTGATTTTGACATAAGATGTACTTATAACCCAGTAAACCCCAGCTCTAAGTCTGTACCAATGACTAGTCTACTCTCAGAGAATTAACATCAAAATCTTGGAAGCCCAAAAATATTCATAACAGACCAACATGGATTTTTTTTTTTGTCATAGCTTGAAAGCGGAATTTTCTCAATTTACATCCAAAATCACAAACACTTGGCATCTATTTTTTTGTATACTTTTAAGGCAGTTTTGGTTTGTATATTTTTGTCAACAGCCTCTATAGTTTCTATTTTCCTTTTGTCTGGCTTTTAAAGGATCGATGCTTTAGAATATTTTCTTGAAAGTACATGTACCAAATGAGGTTTTAAACCCCCTTTCTATTAAGAATTTAGGGGGCAGTCCAGTGTTACCAAATCAAGTGCTCTGAATGACCTTCAGGAAGCACATAGTTCACTTTGAGAACTACAGAACTGTGTAGTGTGAATGGCTCACCATCTTACTTTGCTTAAATAGCCATTGCTTTTATATGCCAGAAAATTTCCACATGGTATCCACAGTTAGTTTTGTTGCATCATCACAGAAAAATCTTCAAAGATAAGCTACAAAAGTTTGTCTTGTCTTTATCAATCCTACAACAAAGTGTATAAACATGTCAGCGGAAAAATCTAAAAGCTTCTTTCACATAACAGTTTGACTTGACTAAAGGCAAAATTTTAAAATAGAATGTATTGATTTTTCTCTATTTGACTGTAATTGGCACATGCCTATGCAAATGTAAACATCATTGCTCTTACCTGACTCAACCAGCTGAGAAGGATTCATGAAATACAGCTAGGACAGATAGAATGAGCAATGTCTACAGCGATTTCTCAGCAACTCACCAATTTAATACACATTTTATCCATTAGTTTCAATTATATTGGTCTTAAATAGAGTTTAAAAAACAGGTTTGGTTTTATTCCTTGTCTATCTATATGAGTAATAGGATTTAGCCGTAATAAAATCCTGTAGAAAATCCTGACAGGAAGAGACAGACAGCAGATCTCATTTGCCAGGTAGCCCATAATCCAGGACAAGGCCTTTTGCACAGAAAGACAAATAAAAATAAAGCAATAAATAAGTTAAAACTGTGTTACAATAAATCTGTATTACTTTGAAAGGTCTCTACAAAATATATTTTCCAATACAATATATTGTGTCCTGTCAGACCAACTTCTATGAGCCCTAACCTCACCAGATACTCAAAAATAAGTGGTTTTACATTTATTTACTGTTTTTATGACACATGCTTTCTTTTCTAGAGTCCAGAGCCTACAGGAAACCAAAATAGATGTAATTATATAACCTCTTTGTATATATTTTTGTTATATGTAACATTAAAAACAAGTTACTTTTTTTCTGTAATGTCTTTTCCAAAGTATTTCAAGTTAACAACTAAATAATTCACTCACTAGTGATGACCATACTCCTATGTAATTTGTGATGACCACTTTCCTGTTTAAAACTTCATATTTTTACATTTTGAACACTAAAAACTGTAATTCAACATTTTATTTTCAGCATACTATCCTATATGCTTTTATACATCTGGAAGCTTTCTTCAAGAAGCATAGGTTAGTTGAAGGCAGCAGAAATTTATTTATATCCCTTTGTGTTGATATCCCTCTAGGTACATCCCCATGGCATTGAAATAATAGCAGCATATTCAGTGGTTCTTCTACAGAGCAAAATCTCAAAGTCCAATATATATTTAAGAAGAACAATGTTTCTACAATTATACAACAAAGTGTTTTTCTTTATAGAAGTCAGTTCTAACCTATTCACATGCACGAGAGTTTGCAGTAAAAAAAACCCAACAAACCTACACTGACTTTAAACATAAACAATTCACAATTCATTTTTAGAGCAAGGGTTGGGGTTTGGTTTTGTTTTTTTTTTAATGACTAGTGTAAATTGTAAGATTTCTAAACAAGTATTCAGTTTTCATATTTAAAGATTATGTGAAGAAGGCACAAAAACATGTTAATTCCTGAGTATTTTTTAAAAGCAAAATCATTATGCTATGATATGTATTTCAAATTCTTCCTATAGTTTTAAAGAAAGAAAGCGCATTTATTGTAAATCACAGAATAACAGAATTGCAGAATGACTGAGTTTGGAAGGGACCTCTGGAGGTCATCTGGCCCAATCCCCCTGCTCAAGCTGGGTCACCTACAGCAGGTTGCCCAGGACCATGTACGTCCAGATAGCTTTTGAATATCTCTCCCCTCATCTAAGACATCAGTTATTCCATCACAGAAGTTTATCAAGTTGGTCAAGCATGACACTTCCCCTTAGTGAATCCATGCTGACTACTTCTGAATGACTTTCATGTCATTCATGTGCCTAGAAATAGTTTCAAGGACAAGTTGCTAAATCATCTTTCCAGGGATTCAGTTGAGGCTGACTGACCTGTAGTTACCCAGGTTCTCATTCTTGCCCTTCTAGAAGACAGGTGTGATGATAGAAAATAGGAATGACATTTGTTTTCCTCATTTCCCTCCTCGCCCCAATACACATTCCAGCTCCACTCCGATGGGCCCTCTAGGCTTTCTCTTTCACTCAACCGTAACCCTAATTTTCACTTCCAGATGGGACTAAGACCCCCACCTCTGGCCCACACCACAATGTTCCTCTCAGCACAGACCTCTTTGCTGTCCTAGCTTGTCTTTGGTTGCCCAATTCCAACCTCACTACAACAGCACCTCTAGTCTTTCTCTTTTCCTCAACCCTAACCCTAACCTTAATTCTAAACATGCAAATCAATCACATCCCTTTGAAAAGATTGTATAGGTAAAAAAATCTATACAATGTATTATTAACAAAAGTAGGTATCAGTTTTCTGTTTGAATTGAATTGGTTTTAATTCTTTCTGTTCTGTAACACAAAGAAGAAAGCCACAACCCCTCTGGTATGATCTGGTGGTGGCAAAAATAAAAAATTGCACCAAAGTGGCTGTTCACATCAGCTAGTAATTCTTCATAAAAACTCTGATATTTCATATGTATTTCAAACTTACTGCAATTTCTCATAACAGCACATATAAATTATCAGCTTTTGTGACAAGATATTTCTCCTGACATTTTTTATTTCTTTATCTTCAAGCAACTTATAACTAAGCCATTTTTGCTCATACAGTTCAATTGAAAATATGGTGCATTATTACCATACTGGACTTTTTTCATATGGTAGTAAAATATACATCTTTATGAATCTATTCAGGTACATACAACAAAGGAAAGGTGGTATCAGCTAATCTGATTTTGTGCCCATAAACAACAATATGTATACACACAGACACACGTTTCTACACACACATGCACAACAGATTTGAAAGAACCTATCAAGGAAAGAAAAATTCATACTGTTAGCCTGCATGTTGGTAATTTTTATTTTTTTAATTATTATATTTTTTAAGGCTGCTCTAGTTACAGAAAATGCAAACAGAACGCCCTACTAACTAGTCCAGAACAGTTGAATGTATAAGTTAAATCATCTAATTATAGTAATTCTAATACACTGAAACACAATCTTCTAAAAAGAAGGGTTCTTCACCTTCTTTTAGCTGTAACTTCATTAGAGAATTATTTGCTATATGGGAGATTAATAGCAGGGATTTGAAGAGTCAGGCACTCAGATGGCTATTTTAGAAGAGGAATTGCCTATATAAAGGGGAAACCACTACACAAATAATTTTTTTTCTTGAAGTCAGAACTATATGTTTTATTGTTGCTTTTAGTCTGAAATGTCCCTGGGAAAGTGATGTGAAGTCATCCTAAGAAATCTAGGTGAATATGGGTCTAGTATTCCTAACATCTTTACCACAAGAACCGTATTGTTTGATTGAAGGGAGTTGGTGAGGTGACTCAGTTCAGGACATTCATTGCCTATTCTCCAAAATTGCTCTTCCCTTCTAAATAAAATATTCCAACATGTCTCAATTGCCAGCAGTGCTGAACAAAGGAGATGCAGGAAAACTTGATGGAGGGCCAGATAAGCACAAAGACATCTCTCACCCATCTCAGGATTTCAGAGTCTGAAAAAAGTAGAGATTGAGCAGGATCTTTTCTCTATGCACCTCTGTACAATGCTTGCTAGAGCTCAGAAAAGGCTGTTGTAACATGAGATCAGTCAGACAGAAACTAGATTTTGCAGAAACAGTTGTAGGTGAGGTTATATGTATCATTCCATACATTCCTGGTGTTTGGCCAGGTAGACATCTCAGCATGAGCTTTTATGAAAGGTTGTTGTCTTGGATGTTCTCCAGGATGCATTAGCATCCACTGTCAGTTCGCTGAGAAGTTAAATTTTACAGTGTGTGACTTCACAGTCTACAGATGGGGCTAGAATAAAATAGAAGAGGGAAGATCCTTGTTTTTAAGAAGGAAAAAACGAGGACTGACTAGTCACTGCCATCTCTATTTGGAATATAGATACTGATAAATATTTTAGCATGACAGGCATGAGTAAAAGAAACTGACTTTTAATTAAAAAAAACCAAACCAAAACAAAAAGATTTAAAAAAAACCCCAAATACAGGCAGGGACTTAAAATGGTGTAGAGAACATGAGTAGTATAGAAAAATGAAAGAATACCGCTTTTGATCCCGTTGTACTGCAGTCAGGTCACTACATAGTTACGTGGTGTATTTGAATTCCTATGGAAAAAAAAAAAAATCCCTCTCATATCAGTGCTCATGCAGACTATTTTCACTGGCTTGATCATGCATACTCAGTATTTGAGAGCAGTTTTTCCTACTGACTCATGGCAAGTGCCACTGAGCCCAGAGACTGAAAGCAATTCCGGTGTAAAGAACCGAATCCTTTCTAACTTACAGAATACATAGATGACAAACCTAGCTCATTTTCTAAAGATATAGTTATTTAGATCTTTTCATAAAAAAGTCTTGCTTGAGCAAAAAAAAACACCCTACTTTTATTCATACATAGAAATTTTACCAAAATCTACCGTAATTTTGTTTTTAAAAACATAATCTTGAAACCATGAGCCAGCAAATGTGCCCTTGCGGCAAAGAAGACTAACAGTATCCCAAGCTGCATTAGAAGGAGCTTTGCCAGCAGGTCAAGGGAGGGGATCCTTACCCTCCGTTCATCACTGGTGAGGTCATACCTAGAGCGCTGTGTCCTGTTCTGTGCTCCCCAGTACAAGCGAGATGTGGACATACTGGACAAAGTGGAATAAAGGGCCACAAAGATGATTAAGGGACCGGAGCATCTCTCCTATGAGGAAAGGCTGAGACATCTGGGGCTGTTCAGTCTGGAGAAGAGAAGGCTCAGGGACATCTCATCAACACCCCTAAATACCTGAAGGGAGGGTGCATAGAGGAAAATCCAGCTTATTTTCAGTGGTGACTGGTGACAGGACCAGAGGCAATGGGCATGAGATATACACAGGTGATCCTGCTTGAACATGGGGTAACACTATTTCACTGTGAGGGTGACTGAGCACTGGCACAGATTGCCCAGAAAAGTCATGGAGTCTCCATCCATGGAGATATTCCAAACTCATCTGGACATTATTCTGGCAACCAGGTCTAGGTGACGCTGCCTGAGCAAGGGTCTTGGATAAGATGACTTCCAGAGGTCCTTTCCAACCTCAACCATTCTGTGATTCTGTAATACTGTGATTCTGTGAAACCACTATAGAGAAGAAACTGGTGTCCATATGGTGAAAAACAGAATCCCAGTCTACAAGAAATAATACAACTATTTTAGCTATTACAGATCAAGGAAAAAAAAAAAAACAAACAAAAAAACAAAAACAAAAACAACCCTACAATTCAGTATAGCCAAGTTACAGATAAAATAGAACTGGTACAATTTTGAATTTAACCCAGGGAGGTAAATGCACTGTAAGAAGATGAATTGTACACTTTGAAGGCTCCAGGTTATGAAATGCTATTACTCAGAATCTTAATCAGCACAAATCCATGCAATCCCCAAATCCAGATAGTAATTTATAATTTTTAAAGAGTTTTTCTTAGATAATATACAAGATAAAGCGATTCAAACCAATACAACACTAATATGATTCACATTTGTCATGCAGATGTGAAAGGCCAAATATCATTTTAAAGTCTGAAGCTGAAACTGATTCAACCAAGATTAACACTGGAGTATAAAGTTTCACTCAAAATCTATGTTAGTGCCAAATAGTTGTTGAAATTGGTTTCTTTAATGAAAACTGAGTTATCCATTCAACCATAGATTAGAAGTTGGCAAATAAAGATCTAAAAACCAGAAGACGTATCAGTTGGTTCAGTGAACTTCTCTAGAAACTGATCATAAAAAGAATGAAAATGTAGAGGTTATCATTCAAATGCTTAGCCTTATCTTTACCAAAAAACATGCAGTGGTGCTACTGAAGGCAGTAAGACAATGATCAGTTTTTTTCAATAATTTCAGATACAAAAAAATTCTGTACAAGGTGCTTATTTTATATGCACTCTACAAATTCTAGAAAAACTATTGTGAAGCTTCTAGTAATAGCCACCCAATGAGATCAGGATTTTGTAAAAGACAGGATGTACTTAAAGTTTATTCCTTCCAGGTACAGCACTGACATCATATTGGAGACATGACCAGGAACAAAAATGATCATGGGATAGACGGTCAGAAGGATAAAGTGCCATACTTCTGCTGTTTTTTATGAAGCCAAAAGATTTATACCAAAAATGATATATCTTTTGTGGGCTTTATGCCCATGGTATCTTGTAGAATTTTTTCTTTCTTTGGTTTTGTCTTCCCATTCAGTTCTTTTTGTTTCAGTTGTGGTAAGAAGGAAAATAGAGACTGTCTTTAACAAAACTGATGTTAAATAATTTGGCATTGATATCCACATAAGTTGCTAACTGTCTCATGAAAGTTGCAGGTTTTTTAGGGAAATACCATAAAGTTAAAACAATTTTCATGAGGCTTAATGCAAGATCTGCCCCACAAGTAGTAATCTGAGAGAATGACTCTTGCACCTGCCACTAGGTCTAAAATCTGGCCTTAATCTCATCAGAGAATAGTTTAGGACAATGATCTGAATAAATAAAAAGTTGAGAACAGCTATTACATATCTAGGGAGAGAATGAATCACTGAGATGTTCTGAAAATACTGGAAAAATATTTTAAAATAATTAAGCTTCAAAAATGAGGTTTCTCCAATAGATGTAGCAGTTATGAGCAATCTATTTCATATAGGTAAAATAAGGGAGTTTAATATTACGTTTAAAAAAAAAAAAAATCTGAGTTCTGTTTGTAGGGAAGAAAAAAAACCCATCAGGTACAAACCACAGTAACTGAAAGGGCAGGCTAGCAGTAAACCATTGATTTATTTCTGTATGTAAAATAATCCTGATTGTAAAGATTGTCTTATTATAAACTTCTTATTCTATACATAAATAAATTTACATCTGAAGATTATACTGTCAAACAGGATTTTTTTTATAGTCACATTTACAATGTAATGCTTGACTATGCCCTGCTAAGTGAATGGAAAAGTAGGCACTGACTTGTATAGAAACAAGATTAAGCTGTAGCACTTGAGGCAGTATGCACCATTTCTGTGGGGATAACTCAAGTCACAGAGTATTATAGCAGGGGGAAACCAAATCCTTCACCGAGCTTTGCTGTAGGCCTGCCTGGTTCATTTAAATGTAGCACAACTCCAGCTTTTATAATATATGTTTCCCAAGTAAAATAGGGCATTGGTTCAGAGTGAAGCTAAAATGTTTGTCATGTGAGTTGTAAACAAAGAGCAACAAGAAGAAAAATATAATGGAACAAAAAAGCACACATCTCCACACTCCAGAGCACTCCAGTCCTTTTACAAAAATTTAGTTTAAGCAGAAAAATCACTCACTTTAAACAATGGAGACTATCTAATAGAAACAGCACATATTAACACTGTCAGTGTGACAAATGGTTGTGCAGTACATAATAAAGTAAAAGACATTTTGACGAGAAGGAAGATGTATCTGATAATTTGCAAATCAGAAACCTGGCAGCACAGCAAGGGAAAGATAGCTGAGTGCACGTTATGCTGGCGCATCTTTAATGTTTCACATTTCAAGGCAATAAACGAATGGAGGTGAATACAAGTAGTTGGGGAACTGAAAGGGAAAAAAGGATATGTTTATCTGTTACTAACAATCATATACTATAGCAGCTTTTGGTTTGAAAAAATAATACTACATTTCTAAATAGGTCCATATTAGCTGTATGGGGATATACATACACCCTGTAAGCATTTTAATAAAGAAACTGATTTTAAAAAATCATCTTTAGTTTGTCTGATATTTCAAATATCAAAGGTTCCAGTTTAGCCACAAGTAAATTAAAAACAGGCTCAATTTCAAGAGTCTCCACTTCTAGCACTGTCGTTTTAATTTACAACATATATTGAGTTGCTCAAGACTTTTAATCAGAGTATTTCCTCCAAAGATATCTCTTCCCTAAAATATCAAATAGACTTAAATCATAAATTGTGGTTTTGGATAGCTAGAAATTGTTGAAGTTGTATATTATGTATCCAGGACAGGAAGATATACATAATCTTGATAGAGAAAAACTTGGTTGATGTAAATTGGATCTGGATGAAGGCTGAAATGTTTAGAATTATATTTACTTTTTTAACAGCAAAATTCACAAGTAACTATGCCAAATGTTCACCAAGATCTTCGAAAGGAATGGTAATATCCTCACCTGAATGTCTTTTCACACACCAGAACCCCATTCTGTCTGTGGTGGTTTCAGGGAAAGGCATATGCAGAATCAACACCACCTTTCCTAGTCTACCTGTCTTGAACTGTGCTAATTTGTTTTCTTTTGTTCTTGTGGTAATGACAAGATGCACAAAATTTTTGTGTTTCTTAGAAAATGTTGTATTTGCATGCCTTACAACTTTCTTGTCTTCTATCTTCTTCTGACTATTGGCTGTTCTTTTCTACCATATTTAAAAGTATCCTTATGAATTTAAACTGCAAAAGAAGGAACTTACTCCTATTTGCAAGTGTTTGACCTGACTACTGTCTGCACCAGTAGTTACAAACCTCACCTTGGGCTAGAATAAACTTTATTTTGAAGAAGGATATTTAGTGATCCACAAAGTGTCTGTTCAGATGAACCTGGATATAAGATTCACAGTGAATATGGAAAAGATTTCAGTTAATAGGCTAAATCCAGTTTGAGGCCTATCACTTAATTATATTTATATAAATTTTAAAAACTGAACTAAGATAAAGCCAGGAAGAGTGGTCTCCTTTCTCCAATGCTGAATTTCAAGGTTCCTTGCTTCAAAATATATGTTAGCCAGTGAGCTTTTTAAGGGAAAAAAAAAATGCTGTGTACCTGTCGTGATTTAATCCCAGACAGCAACTAGGACTGCGCAACCATTCACTCACTTCCCCCTTCCCCTCTTCCCCACCTTCCCCCAGTAGGGTAGGGAGAAGAGCGAGAAAAAGAAAAAAACTCAACCCTTTTCGGTTGAGGTAAAGACAGTTTAATAGAACAGTAACAGAAGAACAAATAATAATAATGGTAAAAGAATATACCAAACAAAAGTGATGCAGTATAATTGCTCATGACCTGATGATCAATTGCCCATCCCATCCCAAGCAACAGTCACAAATTCCTGCCCCCCTGGCCAACCCCCATTTATATAGAGCATGACATCCATGGTACGCAATATCCCTTTGGTCAGCTCATCCTGTCTATGCTCCCTCACAGCTTCTATGGGAAACTGAAAAAGTCCTTCACTTAACATAAGCATTACTTAGTAACAACTAAAATAATATGTGATATTAACATTATTCTTATACTAAATCCAAAACACAGCAGCTGCTAGGAAGAAAATTAACTCTACCCCAGCTGAAACCAGGACAGTACAAAATCTTTTGTCTTGACTTTTGGCTGAATTCAGCCTCTAATAGGTAAGTTAGGACAAAAATATTCATCCCAAAACTCCAGAACATGATCATCAACTGAAAATGTCATGTCATGGGACATACCAGCAGTCTTGGTAACAGGGAATTTCACCTGTAAATTGATGTTTTTATTAAATACTTCCATTATTTCTTACACACGTCTCACCAAAAAAGTCATAGCATATTTTTTCTGCTTTTTTTTGTTTTGACCTTTACCAATTCATGTGTATTCCCAAACAAATTTATTATGTAGTTCAAATTTAACTATTTGCTATTGCTAAATATACCCTTACCTGCATTCTGTTCTTCTTCGTCTAACAGATTAAGAGAAAAAAAAATCTGTGGCATATTTCCTAAAGGTATAAATTTGTACTAATGTTTAGTAAGTTTAACTGAATTCTGCTTAACTGAACTTTTTTTCAGATTAATCACTGAGGCTCAAGAGAAACTGGCAATAATGAATAACATCCTCTCAGTATTTCTGCCAATATCTATATAGTCTTGTCGGTAGAGCTCTACAGGTATCTCATTATGAACATCTGTCATGGCCATGAATGATGAAAAACAATAACATCAATGGATTTGGCTTTTATCCTGACAAAAGAGGACAAAATGGATCAGAGAAGTTCAATGAAGCTTTTAAAATAAATTTTTAAAAAGTTGTGTGTGTATATACGTGTATTAAAAAATAAAAAAATAACTGCTGGCAGCAGTAGTACAATAATATAGAGGAAATGAAATGCGTAGCCTTCTCAGAATAAGACAGAAACAGATGCTACCGAGTTTCTGAATACTGTGTACAGCTCTCAGAAAGATTTATGTTGACATCTGATACTACAAATTTCCATTAGGGTTGGACAAAGAGATACAACTCTCATTCATTCTCCATAAAAATGCGCAAGTCCTGCTAAAGGCACTTCATGTATCGTAAGGATATGCAATAACGGTGCTCTGAGAATTACTGCTCACTTGACCATTTTATGATTACAAACTAATGGCAATTGTTAGGCAGTAAACTTGTAGTTACATTTAAATTACTTACAGGCTGGCCACTATGAAGTGTTGTTCTATCAAGCCTGACACAAAGGTACATGTGGCGTATCTCTTCCCTTTGCAAAATATTCAAGTCAAGTTTTCAAGAAATGTGTACTTGAAGCTAGGTCTCTTAGTTTACAGTTGGTCATTTGATAACATACACCAAGGTAATAAGTTCTTACGTCTCTAGTATTCGGGTCTTTCAAAGCTTAACACACCTATTCAGGTCCTCTAACATATTGCATAATTTTTAACGACTGGTGATTCATGCACATATAGACACCTTCTCATCCAAGAAAGCCACCAAAACGTTAAAAAGAAAAATAGCATATATACTACAAATTTTAATATATATTTTTATCTTAAAAGTACCTTGTGCTAGTACAATCACAATCTGTTTCCTGACTCCTGCCTATCAGCAGTTTTCTTCGTAATTAATTATTTGAATTGTCAAAATGTTTATAAAGACGTTAAAAATAAAAGTAAAAATTTTTATTTTGTAAAATAATAACCAAAATATTAAGTATGTTATCTTTACACTGCTATTCCAGTTGTCACATAAGAGTGAGGCAGAGGTGACCATTAGATTTTTGTTGCAAAGACTATTAGTTTTGATCACGTATCTTGAGAAACACAGAGATGAATGGATGATACTACAGTATGTAACGTAGACAGCCTGCCACTTCCATTTGACTGCATGTAGAAGCTTAGCAGAACTATATAATTTTAATTAACTTCTTCAAGTACTCTAATTTCAGGCAACTATTTCCAAAAATCTTGGCTTCTTATGTTCTACTGTTATGATTACTAGCTTGAAATTTTGTTCACGTCAACTGAAGAAAGTGTTATTACCTAGTCCCAGATGACATCTGACTTTTCAGAGCTAGGAATTAACACTCTGGTAAGTCAGAAATGCAGTAACAAATGCTATATGCAGTCAGGTTTAAAACTTCACTGGAGGTTGTACAGAGAGTTTCTGTTCTGGTTTTGGCTTGGATACAGTTAGTTTTCGTCATAGTAGCTGGTATGGTTCTATGTTTTGTGTTTGTGACCAAACAGTTCTATCTATTGCTGAGCAGTGCTGGCACAGCCTCTAGGCCTTTTCTGCTTCTCACACCACCCCACCAGCGAGTAGGCTGGGGGTGCACAAAAAGCTGGGAAGGGACACAGCCGGGAGACCTGACCCCAACTGACCAGAGTGACATCTCATAGCATATGACACCATGCTCAGCAATAAAAGCTGGGGAAAGAATGAGGAAGGGGGGGACATTCAGTGTTACGGCATTTGTCTTCCCAAGTAACCGCTATGTGTGATGGAGCCCTGCTTTCCTGGAGATGGCTAAACACCCGCCTGCCAATGGGAAGCAGTGAATTGTTTCACTTTGCTTGTGCATGTAGCTTTTGCTTTACCTATTAAACTGTCTTTCTCTCACTTTTTTTCCTTTTACTCTTGCGATTCTCTCCCCCATCCCATCTCTGAGGGAGTGACCAAATGGCTGTGTGGGGCTGAGCCGCTCTGCCAGGGTTAACATGCAGCAGTTGCAAAAAAGTATTCTTCTCCATGAAACACTGATTAAATTACAATGGACTGCTTTTTCATTTAAATTTACTATGACACATACAGATACATAAAATAAATAGGAAAAGCTACCCTTGAAAATGTGTCCATTAGCCTTTAGTCATTTACACCTAGTACATCATGTTCATTTATTTCTTCGCTAATGGGTAAGCGCTATGGCCAGTCAAAATCAGTCAGATATCAGATATAAATCTAACTAGTCAGCTCACTGAATTTTTCAGTCATCAGATTTCACATGCAGTACAGTATTATCTAGTTCTATGACTACACATCTGCCTATTGCTGATTACAGTTTCTAAAGAAACAGCCTTTATCATTACTATTTCTTCCCATTTTTAGAATAGAACTGTCTTTTGATTGTCTTTTTAATGATATTTCAAATATAAAATGACCAGGCTACATTGCTTTGTTCAGGATTTAGTACAGCTGATCCCAGCATCCTGTATTATCAAGAATACAATGATCCAGAAATAATCTTATGATATATGAAATAATCTTTCAGGACACTGAGGCATGTCAGTCAGTGGAAAACAGCATTAGCACACAAGAATTCACACAGTGAAAGAGGTGAGCTTTTTTGCTGAAGAAACAAATCAAACATGAAAAAGAGGAATTAAACTGAGAAAAAGGAAACATTAGCACCATAAAAATGACACATTTCTAGAAAACTGGTTGGTCTGTGTAGTGGAGCATTTTCTCTCCTAAATGGAAAAGTTAGTTTTGTATAGTCCTATGTGACAAGTTTTAAGCTTAAATATCAAACACTGTCATATATGTGATTCAAACTATGTGCACCCTGGACTTCAATAAATAAACTGAATTAGACTATATTTCTAGATAAGCCTTAAAATTTGGTATTTTACATCTTTGCAACTATTACATACTTTGGCTAATGCAAAAACAGTAAGGAACCGCTACACGAAGAAAGTATGAATGAGAAAGTTATATCCATATTGCAACTCACAAGAATTAACTCAGAATTCTGTATGAAAGATGCTTCCAACATAACACTTAGATTTTTATATTTCCAGATAATTTAATTTCTTCAGCAACTGATTCAAAATTTTTATTGTAGTTCTAAATATACATGTAGGGTAAATTTTCTGTTCTCACCACAAAAAATCACAAGCACTGTCAAGCCAACCCGCACTCTCACCACATATGCACACATTGTTCTGGGGTAGACTTAGTGATGATAGGGTGGAACATAGTTCTGTAAAGGGTCAGGAAAGACACTCAGATGGGCAGGCAGCAGTTAATGCACTGAAAAATTCTACAGATAATTAACAACTTGGAGAGACAGATACTTCAAAGATATGTAACAAGGTAGCCTTAATACTGGAAGTGATGGTACTACATATGTGAATGAAACACTGAAAATAATTACAAATTAGAAACTGTTGAGAGAAAATAGAGAAAGGGTAAGAGAAAATAGAACGGAGGTAGATTAAACTACTATGGTGATATTTTCAGGGTATCCTGAAATATGGGAAGTAAAGTACTTGCAGATGTTTGTATCATTGATACTGTTTTTCAAAAAGTTTGGGCTTAGAATACACATCTGTGGTGAAAATCCATAGCAAGGACAACAAAATAACTATTTGCCTGACTTACGTTACAGGAGGAAAGCTGTGAAAACCACTCCTATACATACAAACCCACTGCAGACTGAGCATCCAGAAGTTCTACAGTAATTCAGGAGAAAAACTATAAAGAGATATTTCTTTTATATTCAAATGTTTGAGTCAACTGAAAAAAGGGTTGTCACTCAGTTACAGGCTGCACATATGTGTTTAGACCTAGCAATTTGGTTTGAATGCAGGAATATCACCCTAATTTAACAGCAAATGGATAGTAGACATTAATTTCAAATAAGAAATTATGTTAATTTCAAAGACTCATGATTTAAAATATTATTTCTCCTGTAATTAATAAAATGTGAATTTGGCAGATGTAGAACTATAGGCAAGTGACTGATTAAACAGGGTTATTTTGTCTTCAAATATATGAAGATAATAAACACATCCACTAGATTTATGGAAAATATCTATATTAAGTATAAAGTAATATTAAAACATATTAATTTTATGCTTCATTTAACTTTGAGTATAAATTTAACATTTTAAAATTAGTCTTCTCCTAAAGAATACTTGCTTTCAATATATTAGGCCCAGGATTTCTGCACTCTTAATGCTTGATGTTAAGCTATTCTTTCAAAAACTCTTACCTGATACAGGGAGCTATTCACAAAGGAAATGAGAAAGCAGGAACTTTAAATGAGAACGGAAGAATAATTTAAAGACAAAAAATGAAATCAGATGCATCTCTCCCCTTCCTCATGATTCCTGTTTTCCAGAACTGGAAGCTAGCTGGATAAAGGCAAGGCCTGTTTTTCCTCATTACTACTTGTATAGTTTGTTTTAATGACAAGGAGGCATTGTCAGTGGTGCACTGTGGTATCGTATCTGCCCCACCACAATTTTTGTAAAATATACAAATACTAGAAAAATATCCCAGATAATTCAACAGCTTTTCTGGCCCTACAGATCAGTCCAGGAACAATAATCAGTGTCTCAAAGGCTCCTTCCTACCCATAAATGTTCCCTCGAATAACTACTAACTTCTCTGGTTTTTAGTTGCTACAGAATCAAATGATTTTCAGAAGCGAGAGCCCAGGTTGGAGAGGAACTGAGACCAAACTAGCTGTTCTTGTTTAGTCAGCAAAACATGAGAACTAGAGCTCTCTTAGTTTACACCAAAAAATCCCTCACCTTGGTTTAGGGCAATATTGTATCTCAGGGCAATTTCTAAATAAGAGAAAGATTTAGTATTTAATTTTAAAAAGACACATATCAACACATACACACATACTTTTAGAAACTGAATGAAACATTTCTTCATGTTTCTCTCTTCTACAAACATATTGGGGTTTTTATTGTTTTGTCTAATACTCCAAGGAGTTGGGAAGAAACTTGCGTACAAACCTGTTTCATTTTGGGGAGCCATAAATAGAACTGCTGACACCAAGTGCTTCTGTTAAAACCCACCCTACATAGCCACAGCGTGGCCGGAAGGAGGATCCGGGGAACTACAGGCCTGTCAGTCTGACCTCAGTGCTAGGGAAGGTTATGGAGCAGATCATCCTGAGTGCCATTATGGGGCACATGCAGGACAACCAGGTGATTAGGCCCAGTCGGCATGGGTTCATGAAAGGCAAACCTGATCTCTTTCTATGACAAGGTGACCCACTTGGTGGATGAGGTAAGGGTTGTGGATGTTGTCTACCTGGACATTAGTAAAGCCTTCGACACGGTTTGCCACAGCATTGGCCTGGAGAAACTGCCTGCTCATGGCTTGGATGGGTGTACTCTTTGCTGGGTTAAAAACTGGCTGTAAGGCCGGGCCCAAAGAGTGGTGGTGAACGGAATTAAATCCAGTCGATGACCGGTCACAAGTGGTGCTCCTCAGGGCTCAGTATTGGGGCCAGTTCTCTTTAATATTTTTATCGACGACCTGGATGAGGAGATTGAGTGCGCCCTCAGTAAGTTTGCAGATGACACCAAGTTGGGCAGGAGTGTCGATCTGCTTGAGGGTAGGAAGGCTATGCAGAGGGATCTGGACAGGCTGGATCGATGAGCCAAGGCCAATGGTATGAAGTTCAACAACGCCAAGTACCAGGTCCTGCACGTGTGTCACAACAACCCCATGCAGCGCTACAGGCTTGGGGAAGAGTGGCTGGAAAGCTGCCTGACAGAAAAGGACCTGGGGGTGTTAGTAGACAGCCGGATGAATATGAGCCAGCCGTGTGCCCAGGTGGCCATGAAGGCCAGCAGCGTCCAGGCTTGTATCAGTAATAACGTGGCCAGTAGGACTAAGGAAGTGATTGTCCCCCTGTACTTGGCACTGTTGAGGCCCCACCTCGACTACTGTGTTCAGTTTTGGGCCCCTCACTACAGGAAAGACATTGAGGTGCTCGAGCAAGTTCAGAGAAGGGCAACGAAGCTGGGGAAGGGTATGGAGCACAAGTCTTATGAGGACCAGCTGAGGGAACTGGGATTGTTTAGTCTGCAAAAAAGGAGGTTGAGGAGGACCTTATCACTCTGTACAACTACCTGAAAGGAGGTTGTAGAGAGGTGGGGGTCAATCTCTTCTCCCCAGTAACAAGCGGTAGGACAAGAGGAAACAGCTTCAAGTTGCACCAGGGGAGGTTTAGATCAGGAAAAATCTCTTCACTGAAAGGGTTATGAAACATTGGAACAGGCTGTCAGGGAAGTGGTGGAATCAGCATCCTTGGAAGTAATTAAAAGACAGGTAGACGAAGTCCTTAGGGACATGGTTTAGTGGTGGTTTTGGCAGTGTTAGGTTAATGGTTGGACTCGATGATCTTAAAGGTCTTTTCCAACCTAGATGACTCTATGATTCTATGACTGCTGGATACTGAAGCAATACTTGGTTTCATGGTTGCAGGTTTACTTGATCACTGCGTAAATTACAGGGAAGGTCAGGTAAAGTGTTGCTGAGAGTCCTGAAAGCAATGCTGGATAGTGGTATCAAAATGACGGGGATAACAAAGAACATAATTTGAACTGCAGAATATTTAAAAGTGGAAATAACTTATAAAAAGATAAAATGCAACTGGATAAAACTAGGTGAGTTCACATAGCTAATGCAAATAATTTCACATTGTTTTGATAAAATTGACCGCATACTTTGAACAAAATGTGAAAATCAATAGTGTTAATTTTTTAGCAATATTTGGATATTTCTTTTACTATTTCCATTTCCTTGAAAAAATTGTTTCATACCGTTACCAGTAATAATCCTTGTCACAGAAGATGCCATAGTGGCAGCAACAAGTATGCATTCTAGTGGGAACATTTTACGGCACTGCTGGCTACTTCACACACAAGGGAACTACTTAAATGTGAATGAATAAGCATAAAGGGCTAATCACACAGCAGGACTTGTGCTTTGCACCACCTTGTGTAGTTAAAATCAGCTATTTCCTTATGCTAATCATTTAATTCAATCTGTTGAAATCCCACCAGCCACATGTCTAACACAATCATAGAATCTGTACTTCAGGGTGTCATTCACATGTCTACCAAGCCTATGAATTTCTTCCCATGGATAATGCTGTGGTTGTATAAAATCATCTGTAATACACATGAAAATGGTAGGTGAAACATGCCAATGGAGAAGATGTATCTTCTTAAAGGAAGTGAGATTTCTTTAAAAAAAAAACAAAACAGAAAGTCCCCCCTTCATTTCTTATCCAGAAAACAACATTTGCAAGGTAAGTTTTCAATGAAAAAGAAAAAAGTTAATGTGTAGTGAACCAGCAAAAGAAAGTCTAATCTATTTGTATACAAAGTCAGATTTACGATTTCTTGAGTAGTCTTGTTTGTCCTTATGTATATCCAAAATATTTACTCAGTGCAGATGACGCATTATTAAAAATATTATGTGGTTACACAAAGACTGCATTCTTGTGAATATATGACTTGCATAGTGACATATTAGGCATTTTCTATACTTTAACCACTCGACTTTGTATCCTGTACAACTGTTATTTAGCATACTTTGCATATGTTTTCTGAGACTTCAGTTCAACAGGGAAAAAGATGAACACAAATATACACCGCATGATGTACACAAATATACACCGTATGACTTGAATCTGCAGTCTTCCATATCACTTGCATATATTCCTGCATGTTTAGTTATATATTAGGCACAATACGTGGCACTCGGAGAAAGTTTATTTCGACACGGAAGCTCACTGCTCAGGCTACACCCAAGTGACTGTTGCAGACTTCTCTCTCTCTTGTAGTCACACCTTTCTCAATTCTGAAGAAACTGCTTTGGCAGCAGTGTGAGCTTAACTCTTAAACATGTTCATGTTCAGTTATCATTTTGTCAGACCACCAACTTTCTTCCTGAGAAGAAAGACAAAATGGTTGAGGCTGAACTTTAAATGCTTTGCTAGCATAGATGCAATGAACACGGGGAAAAAAAGATCGCAATTGCATCCAACACAACTAGGGGAACAAAAAATGCTGGGAAGACGTAAATTACACAAGAAGAATTTTCCTGGTACTGCTATGGCTTATGTCATTCAAGAAGGCAGTTTAATTATGGTGAAGAAAGAGTTCCTTTGCAACTAGGTAGCTCTCCAGTAGAGGGCCTTATTGGTATAATTGTCCTCGCAAACTTGCTGCAGTTTCACTAGTCCTGAAATTCAGCCATAACACAGTGCTATTTCATAAGACAAGAAAAGACAGCAGAGTTCTGTTCTTGCTCACTTTCGAAGGCTACGTCAAATAAGTGTGTTAGACCAGGAAGAAAGAAGGTCAGAATAATCTCTAAAAACAAAAGTACCAGTTTAAATGGAGATGCTGATTTCCGTGATGACTTTACCACATATACATATGAATATATGCAAGGAATCTGCTCTTTCACATGATCTGTCCAGAAGTTCAGATACAGTTGGCTATTGTTCTAAATGTCAGCTCCTATGTGGCTAAACCAAAGATTTAAAGAGGTGATTGAAACATCAGTGAACTTTCTATGCTCTATTGCAAAAGAAACTAGAACAAGAAAGTTTCATTATGAAATTTGTTTGTTTCTTGCAACATTTTATTAAAATTTCAAAATCAAAGTAAACATTACACTGTATTTAATGTTCATTTCTGAAAAACAGAGGGAGAACAGCAAGGATGGAATAGAATGTGTTTTATCACTCACAGATATAAAGTAAATGTTGAGAAGTCTGGCCAGATTGTTGTGTCTGTTTATCTCAACAGTTCCAGTTCTCTGTTTTCTTGCAGAAAGGGCTATGAGGTTGGATGGGAGCTCCCTTTACCTCTTCCCTGCACATCTCTATGCTCAGACTCTGGGAGAGGGAACAATATTCATCTCCCGATTGCTATTCTAACCGCCACGATGATGAGTGAGGAAGGGCTAGAAAGGAAGAGGGTGGAAGCTTTGACAATGTATCAGCTAGTATTCCTGAGCCAAGGAGGTGAAAGGATGAGGTCCACACCTAGGAATGGACTTCAATCCACCACAAGATTCAGGATGCTTCCCTGTGTGCAGGGGAAAAAAAAAAGGAAATAAATTTTATTTCATTTATGACAGCATTCTAGCACCATCCCGATACACTTCTCTTCATTTGTGTTAGCTTCCAAACTCAGACTATGGCTGTGACATGTATTTCCTGTAGCATTTTCTTACTATTTTTACAAGTTTGGATTAGTTGCAAGCATTGATTTGTCTGTATTTATCACACAAGTCTCGAAAGACTGATCCTGCTACATTTTAAATAGAGCAGTATACTCTACCCCCCATAGTCTTATTGATTATTGTGCTTTGACTTTCAGATTATGGTGTGTTTCAACAAGTGTGAGGTTCAGAATGTGGCCTATACTTAATAACTTCTAAAAGCTGCCTCTAGAAAATTCAGTGAGTAAAGAATCTAAGCTAATGAAATTGTGTACGTAGTAAATGGTTAAGGTAATACATGAGAAAACTGGGAAGGTGGTGAGTGCAGAATGGATCTAATCATGGAGATCCTAAATGTTTTCTGAGAAGTACCCAGTATTCAGTAATGCTTATCTCGGCTGAAATTCACTCTTTGATACCTTTTACAATAATATGATCGATCAGTGCTTGTAAGCCTTCAAAAGTATATTGAAGAGGCTCTGTCCTCTTGATTGGTGCTTTTTTTTTTTTTTCCCTCCTTGGTTATTCAGTATATTGTTTGGAAGCTACAAAGTCAAACTAATGGCAACATCTGAAAGAATCACATAGATCCACATTTGAAAATGTCAATCTGAACTGGAAACAAAGATGGATCAAAATTACAACAGAAATTTACAAACTTTAAAATTATCTGGGTATTGTTTAAAAACTAAATACTGAATGTATGTTATGTCCCGAAACGGTAAATGTTAAATACTTAACATTTAACATCCTCTCTCATACCACATACATGTCACACTACATGTAAATAGTGACATTCAAGAACCATTGACATCCACACTGCCTCCAGTTTATGCTGTTATTTTTTAATGTAACATTTTCAATGCCTACATTTTCAAAAGTAAAATTCAGGAGCCTTGAATTGAAAAGACTAGGTGTATTTTCTGAACATCAAGCCATGTTTTGTCTCAAGTTTTGTGCCCACATATTCATAGCAATGTACAGAAGTCATTAGTCACTATTGAGAAACTATATTAATATTTTCCAAGTAAAGGAACACTTTTTTATTTATAAGGCTTAATATAATAATTTAAAACATTTATCTTGAACTCAGTGTATGCAGTATTTAGTACTGGAAATTTGTAATTTTTTTTTTTAATTTCTCCAGATAAACTGGAGTTTATGCAGAAAACAGTGCATGTATACGCATATATGTATAAATATATACATATATATAATATTGCTGATGCCAGTTTTCATCACGGAATAGGATTTTGCTGTATGAATCATGAGGAAAAGATGTTTGAAATTATATACCAAAAGAGGATGCAGGATTCTCCCACTCACTGCCAGCTATTGTTGCTCTCCTATTTGAAGGATAGACGGAGCTTGGAGAAGATTTTCTTTATTGTTTTGAAGCAGTTGGCTCTGTGTATAAAGAAAATATCATGCTGAGCTACCAGAAGCAGCATTCATTCTCATTTGAAAGCAGGTCATGCATTCAGCTTTGCTCTGAATTTCCGAATAATCTCAGCAATATGCATCACACGCTGCTTTGGGCCCCTGAAAGGACTCATACTGGTAGCATCCCTTAACACACTTACCTTATTAGTGGTCTGGGTCTGTTTTTTTTTTACTTCAGTTTCTAATTTTGCACACCTGCCACAATGAGGCAACCAAGAAGTCTGCCTATGTCATTAACATTGACTTTTTTTTCAGGTAGAAACACTCAGCTTTTCCCTCAAAACAAAGTGAAAAATAGTACAATCACTGCAAGCGCTGGCATTGCTTCTCAAAAAGTATCCACAGATACAAAACAAAAACAAATGAACTGTCAGCATAATACTCAGAATAATGGATTTAACTGGGTATTGTCATCTTCAACACAACTTCTGTTACTGAGAACACAACCTGGAAATGTATTTAGATCCTATCCCCAAAGGCAGCTGTTGTCAAATGTCAGTCAGTCACATACTCAACTTACTACCCCAAAGGTGCTCAAAATTAGGAAGAATTGATTTTTATTTTTAGGTCTTTTGTTTCTTAAAAAAAAAAACCCTGTCCTGGTTTGAGGTAAAACAGAATGAATTTTCTGTTTGGAAATTTTACTTTGCAGTTAAGCCTCTGCTAACTAACTGCACTCTCTGACATTAACAGCATATTGTTCAGACACTGTTCGCACTCAGAGACATAAGACCTGATTATTTGTAATTTATGCCAAGGAATGGTTATGTAGAGAGGCTCTTGCTTATACTTATTACTGTAACAGCCAAAGTCAGCTAACTCTGTTATTTGCCTCATTGGAGGGTCAGAAGCAGAAAAGCATAGAGGGGTCGTGCCTGCAGGGGGGGAGCAGACAGGACAGGTCACCCAAAACTGGCCAACAGGGTATTCCATCCCATCTGCATCATGCTCAGTATAAAAGCTTCAGAACCAACGGGTCAGTGTCCTTCAATGGCCAGTGTCTGAGGAGGACTCTGTCTGTTCATCTGCCTTTGATCCTGATGCCTGCATTCCTGAATCCAGATCCGGAATCCAGTTCCCGTCCATCACTGAGTCCAGTCTGGGACCTTCCCAGTGCCTGCTGGTGACATGACTATCATCCTGGGTGCCTGATACAGTTTTGTATACATTCTATACATTTCATTATTTCATTTTTATTATTTTATTAATATTTCATTAAAGTAGTTTTGTTTCTTCTAAACTCGTAAGTCTCTTTTTCTCTCTTCCTCCTCTTCTGGAAGGGAGATACTCTCTCTGAAGGGAGAGAGGTCAGGCAGCATCTGTTGTTCGTTTCAGTGGCTAGTCTGGCCCAAACCATGACAAACCCAAAAACTGGCAAAATAAGCAGTGGCCGCAATACTTCAGAATAACAGAATGGGTTCTTTTATGTGGACCTGTAGGGAGTGTTCCCCATGAGTGCAAAGGTAACACTACCTGATGAAATACCCCTTTCCATTAAGAAATGCCTTTAGTTGCTGTTTGCTTACCAAGAGGACACAGGTAGATGAACTGTGCAGCTGTTGTAAAAGAATTATTTATACGCTGGCATGTAAGGGATATTGCTACTATGTGTTACAAAGATTGTAAATTTTTAAAAAGTGTGTACCTGAAGTTTCCCAACTGTGTTAATGTAAATGAAGGAATCATCAATAAAAATAGATACTTCTCTATTGTGCTTGTATCAATGATCAGCCACCTATAGTAAATTAAAAAAATGCTAATTTGTCAGGAAAAGACAATAGGTGTTGTAGTACTTATAACAACATAGACATTAATGGCGTTGGTGACCTTGGGCTATTTAGTAACTGGAAAAAGATTAATATTAAGTTTACCTTTAAGAAAAGTGGGAAGAAAGACGGGCACTACACGCCAATTGGCCTCACCTCAGTCCCTGGAAAGGTCATGGGCATGGCCTTTTGGAATGCATCTCCAAACATATAAAAGATAGGAAGTTAATCAGGAGCATTTAACATGTATTTACCAAGAGCAAATATTGCTTGACCAACCTGTTTGTATTCTGTGATGAAAAGTGTAACTATATTTTGATTTTAGCAAGACTTTTGACACTATGTCCCACGGCATTCTCATTGGGAAGATGACAAAATCTGAGCTAGATGACCAAAATATTAGGTGAGCTAAAAATTAGCTGGATTGCCAGGCTCATAGGGTAGTAATCAGTGGCTTGACATTTAGTTGATGGATGGTAATGAGCGGAACACCTCTGGTATTGATACTGTTCAACATCCTTCTCAGCAATCTTGGCTACAACAAGTGTATACTCCATGAATCTGCGTACAGCACAAAGCTGGATGGGGGGAGAGGTGACACTCTGAATAGCACATTTTTAATCCAGAGTTGATACACTTAAGGGCTGGGACCACAGAAGCCTCACTGAAACTCCATAAGGAAGACTGCAAAGCTCTGTGGCTGAGGCAGAGTGAGCCCATGCTATAGTATGGGCTGGGAACTGATGAGCAAGCAGTCCTGCTGAAAAGTATAACATGACGGTTACAGTGGATGCCAAGTTGCCTTTGAGACATTCTTGGCAATGGTGTGGATGCATCTGGAATAGTACATCTAGTTTCACTCCCCCTCCCCCCCTGCCACACACACACCCCTTCAGTTATGCAACAGAAGGGAGTCCAGTTCAAAATAACTGGGCATATAGGTGACATGATCTACATGGGGAAGCTAAGGGAACCATCTCATTTAATCTTGTGAACAGAAAGCCAGCGAGCGCTGAAATAACAACACACAATTACTTGGAGTGTTACAAAGATGATGCAGATAATTTCTATTTGAGTAATGACAGAAAATACAAGAAGGGCCAAAAGTCACAGATTGTGAGTAAGAAGGTTCAAGCTGGACATATAGAAAAAAATTCAGAGATACTGTAGAGTTCCCTTCTTTGGAGGCTTTCAAGATTTGGCTAGACAAAGCCATGACCTGACCCAGCATTAACAACAGCCCTACTTTAAGCCAAAGGCAGATGACCTGTAGAAGTACCTTCAAGCCAAAATTTCTACGAGTCTATGATTATTTCCCCTCCCTATTTCACAAGACTGTGTGGACCCTTTATTACCAGTCTAACGAAGCTTTTGGAGAGAAGCTGGACTGCAGAGGAAAAGACTCAGACTCTGTAAGTTTTACTTAACCCATTAAATGCTGTTTTCTGAGAGACTGACCAGTAGATGGTAGATCTGCTTTCGTCTGCTTGGATGCTAAGTAAGATGGTACCAACCCAATGTCTGCAGCTATACTGTCAAGCTCTTTTCAGGCAATTTTTTTTCTGCTGGAAGGAAGAAGACATACTGGGGCCAGTCATGCTTGTTCCTGCTGGAAAGAGTTCTCCCATTTCAGTAAAACTGGAATTTGTGAACTTTGTAGCTGCAGTGAATGTTCTGTGTTGTCAAAGGGGTAGAGGTAGGACTGTTGCCTGAAGCAGGTGTACTGTCCGGTAGCAAATGCATCTGTCTGTTAATTTTTTGAGATTCTAATTCATATCCTTATCAGTTGTATCCACATAAGCTTACTCATTACCACATCATCTTCTGGCACATCTCATTCAAATATAAACACTTCTATGCCAACATTTTAATCCATGTGCATTTCCTCCTCCAATCTTTTTCTTGTCCGCTGTGGTCTTCCTCTCTAGTCACTCTCTTTAATTGTAGTATTCATGGCAGGAGGAAAGAAAAAGCTTTGATCCATAATTTAACTAGTCCATAATCATCTGAAGTTTTCTAGTTTTAAACTCATGCTTATTTACAGGTCTTTACTAGAACCCCAGAATAAATTCCTCTGCACTTGCAGCCAAAGTCTTCCTTTGCTACTGCTTACTGATTGCTGTATAAAACCACACAAAACTCGAGTGTTTCAATAATAACTAATCAGTTCGGACTATGAGGAGACCTGTGCTTGGACTTCTCATGTGTTCTTGACTATATGAGCATACTCTGGCAGAATCCAGATTTGAATGTGTGTATAACTGATATGTGCACACATACCAGTTATTTCTTGGTAGGATGCAGTCTAAACTATCTTGTTATTATGCTACTAGATATCATCAGATTTTACTTGTATTCATTGACCCTCATATCTAAGTCATCTCCTAAAAGAAACAAAGCGAAAACCTAACTAAAATCAAACATGAATTTTGGTATCTACTCTTAAAAGTACAATCACAGAGATAAAGTCACTCGTATTAACTTTCCCTATGTGAGAGCTCCTACATTTAAAATAGATATCCTGAAAGCAAAATGCAGTTCAAAAGAATGTATATTCTAATGGTTAAATTAATTTGTTTAAATGAAACGGCTTGCTCTAGAAGGAACTTTTCCACAGGCTTTTTGAGATTTTTTTTTTTCCTAATAAATCAGAAGATACAATAGTTTATGAGAACGTAATTTGATTTTATTTATTTTAAAATGACCATATTAAAAAATCAGGATATTAAATTCTAGTTCAGAAACAGAGGGGAAGTCAGACAAAATACAATTTTATAGTCATATAAAATGACTAGCTGATATTTATTGTAATTCAGTGAGTTATAGGCCACTGTTAGATACTAAAGCTAGAAGAGCATTGCTGTTCTCAGATTATATGCAGTGTCTTAAAGAAATACTACCTCAAATGGACATTGAGTTATATGTTACGTATTATGTATGTACGTATACTTATTGATATAACAAACTTACTGATACAGTGAGTCAGTAAACAAAAGAAATCATTACTTATTAGTGGCTAACACACATTTCCTTTTGAAGCTGGGAAAAAATAATACTTCAGATACCATTTTTGACAAATACTATCAAGTGACAACTTTTTAACAGTCTATCCATTTTATTAAGTTTATGAATAAAAATTAAGTTTGCCCTTCTTCAAAACAAGTGAAAATAGAAATAGTTGCTAACTCTATTGCCCTTCATAGAAAAGTGAATTTCTACCACTGTCTAATTTTCCCCACTATCTAATTTTAATTTCATCTTTCAACCATCTTGTACCAGAAAAATCCTAAACAGTGCCTAACGTACCACATCTGGTAGACTTCCCATTGGAGAGAGTTTCAGGAAACAAGCCTGTAGATTGCTGAGATTGCACATCAATAACCTATAGATTTAATTTTTCAGCTGTAAACAGTAAAACTTTAAGATAGTCTTAGAGACTCTTCCTGATGACTGCAGTCTCCATATCTTTGGGTGCTTGCATGTGTTTTTTAGTTTTTATCACCCTTTTCAAATCAGTTGAATATTTAGTCTGTAAATGAAAAATGTTCATTCCAATAAAGCACTGGCAGTGACAAATTATGTCTTCTGTTCCCTAATTCCATCAGTCTTGCAATCAACTAACTTCTGTCAGTCATCTACGTTGACTTGGAAAACAAAGGTGGGCAAGTCACTTTTTAGAAGTGTCTCTGTTTGTCTCTATTATTTGAGAGCAAACAGCAGTTATATTTCTTACTGTAAGACCATCACAAGAAGACTGTTGATGAGAAATGAGAAAAATCATAGGAATACTTAATAGGAATGAACGTATGTAGTGTCTGAAGTACACATTCCCTAGTGCTCACTAAGAACAAGCCAGAGCCTACAGTCTTGCAGGAAACAGCGTCTCAGGGGACACCTATCCAGAATGACAAATACTTGTTTCGGGAGAACTGAGTTCTGGAAGAAATCAAAAAAGGGAGAAATATACAGCAATACACGACTTACACAACACTATTACAGATCACATTTATGATAGATGAGCAATTTTTAACAGTAACGTAAGGGAAAGCTTGGAAGGGCTTGGAAAATTTATGAGATACAGAAAGATCCTTATTTAATGTAAAAATGTTTAAAAATAACCTTTGGGAAGGATCTTAATATTATGCTTCAGGGCAATCACTGCTTTTGACCAATTGAACTGAGACCTGTATGCGGCGGCAGATAAAGAGGTGGGGAAAAAGACAATGTTTTTCTAGTGAGTTCTTCAGGCATTCCTCCGAAGTCTGGTTACAATACAAGATCAGACAGAGAACATGATGAAGCTGAGATCTGACATTAAATGGCTGTTCCTATGTTCCTTTTTCTCTCCCCCAACTCTGTACATAATAGCGAGTAGAAAGAACTATGCATCAACATTGAACAGAAAGTTATTGAAAATTATATTAACAGTGCAAACAAATGCAAAGTTTTACAGCAATGCTCAAAAGCTGAGGAAGATTATTTTACAATAGTTGTTTGACTTGTTTCTAGCATTAGTGCTTCCTAAGATAAGGTTACTTCTACATGAAGTAATCCAAGTGTACATAGTTGGCGAAAAAAATAATCTGTTTACGGGAGCATGGCAGCTATTACCTGGTACTATACTACAGTAGTTTCTGAAGGGAAAAAGTTATCTCACTGTGATTAGTTCCTAGGGAAAAGAACTAATTCTCCAGTGCAGATGAATGGAATCTTGGTGAACACTGATCTTTAGCTGTGTCCTACACAACCGAAATTGAGAGTTTCAGCATGAAACCTACAGGAAATAATGAAGCATCTCAGGTAAAACCATGTAAAGAAAGAATATTTAATTCCAGTTGCATTAATATACACAATTCATGACACTTTAGAGAAATTCTACTACAATGACATTGTACATCACGTTTGGGCATAGAACACAGTATCTTATATATATTTTTAAATATGAGTAAATATAAATAGTAGTTGAAACTACAGAGAGTTTTTATGCTAAAATGTATCTTCCTGGTACCATTACTCTGTCAGACGGACTTATTTATGCTTATTTATAAATATAGAGTCAAATTCTAAAGTGGTAACTAACCACGTTCATGGACACACATACACTTATCAAAAATTGTAGGGCTCCCCTGGAGACTAATTCTGAAATATCCATTTTCAATGCTGAAAAATGGAAAAACAATCTTTATTATTATTATGGGCTTCAAAAAGGATGAATTTACCTGAATAATGCCATCCTTTCCCTTTCCCTTTCCCTTTCCCTTTCCCTTTCCCTTTCCCTTTCCCTTTCCCTTGCCCTTGCCCTTGCCCTTGCCCTTTCCCTTTCCCTTTCCCTTGCTCTTGCCCTTGCCCTTGCCCTTCTCTGAAAAGTAACAATCTGTACATCTGAATGACAATGTGAAACTTTGTTCTAAAAAAAAAAAAAAGTTAGAATGAAGTCTCTTATTTTTTTCAGATCTATTTTTTTTCTCACTTTTTACATGCAGGGTATAACAAAGCCAAATAGCCACAAACTACACTGTAACTTTTTCAATAAATGTCCTTTAAAAAACAATCAATCAATCAATCAATCAATCAAACCTGTGGAAATTTTGTTGTTTCATACAATGACTTGAAAGATACTGTCCTTCAAATCCTTTATGTGACCAAAGTTTATGGACAAGTGAATGCAGTTTAGAAAAAGCCTTTCTTATATAGACAACTTGAAACACTAATAGTTCTATATTGGTTTTAAAATAAGAAATAATATTTTCCCTTGCTTTTTTATACTTCTTGTGACTATTTTGTATTGTAGAAATTGAGCACATTCATTTAATTATTCAAGAATACCCTCAAGGATTCTAGTAAACTGTGTCTTCCTGTCTGAGCTAGCAGTTTTCATATGAAGCACAGCCCTTTTTTTAACTTGTGGACTGTCACTCAAGATACAAGGTAGTAACACTTGTTATGTTTGCAAAATGCCAGTAGGTTGTAACTCTGCAAAGCAGTAACTAAAGGATTTTAAACAATAATGTATCAAACATTTTCAACTATTACATTATATGACTTGTTAATTTAATACAACCAAATAGAGAAGCCTTCTTTTTAAAATGATGTAAATTTTATGATAGATTTATTGCTGTTTTTGTCAACAATCACTACAAAAAGGCAAAGTCACTGTTAGCATTATGTGTGGTGTTTGTGTACATACACTCAGAATAGGTGTTTTCGAAAGAGAAAAGAATTCCACAAATATCACAAAGTTTTCAAGACATTAACAGCAAAAATATCAAAGGTGATGTGTGTTTGAATCACTTGTGTAGTATGCCTTAGTATTCCATATGGAATTCTGAATAAATAAGCAGCACATTACATCTTAAAGCACTGTGAAATTTTACATCTTATTCCAGGTGTTGGATTTTATTTGGGCATGCATGTTTTGGGTAATGTTGAATTAAATATCCTCTGTGTGTGGCTAGAAAAACCTGAAATGTTCTACTTACAGGCACATTCCCAACTGTTCAGTCACTGCATCTTGTATAATGGGGACATGAACGTGATTCCCAGTAGCTATTCTTATTTGGCTTCTGTTTCATGAAGTCAGAAAACAACTTAGGTAGAAAAGTAAAAACTAAAACCAATATATACATAGGCTAGAGGCATCCTGTGTCTTTTCAGGCAATGAATTTTTAAAAGGTTTGCTTAAAAAAACCAGAATATAACAATTGGCAATACCTATTCAGATATAAGCTTTAAAATGGGTTTATTCTGAGGCTGGGCAGCTGGGTGATTTGTACTAGATTTGTGTTTTGCTTTTGGGTGTGTTTTTTCCCACTAGTTTTTAGTGCCTCATTTCCAGACACTGTTCTCTGCTTTTTTGTAGACAATGCTAATTCTCTAGCAGATTGCATTTTACTGTGAATTTTAGAATTTTTAAATGGTAAGGAGAGTGTGCAATTTTAACTACATGCAGTACTATCATTGCAGATATCACTAGTAAAATGCAACAAGACAGAACACACATCTATTTAAAAAAATGATAACCATGGTTGGGATATGTTTCTTAATGCCTTGCCTTTCTTCATGCTCCACTTTTACAGCTTCTTACCATTTTCAATTTTTTCTATTTTGCTATTTAATTGGCAAAATGCCTCTGTAGATACTTTAAATGGTTTTATATAGTCTGAATATCAATATAAATATCCACTTGAGTGACAGAATGATAATTTTTCTCTACTTTTGGCCAGAAGCACTAGGGGACACAGCTATAGCAGCTATTCCATCGGCATATTATACACATCAAACAGCTTTAGACACATTATTTGTTTGTTATAAATACTCATTCCAAATCCTGTGATCTTGACCTTTTGGTAAATTTGCTAGTATAGCAGAAACCTGTCTAAAATGGATGCATTGCCTCTTTACTGCTATGATATACTCCTTTACCTTTTACGTAATATCATTCAAAAAGAGCAACGTATCAAGTTGATCCAATTTGAATAAGCAAGGGAGCAATAAGGCATATATTAATCAAAAACTTATTAGAAAGTATGCAAGCTATAAGCACCAAAGCTGCTTCTCAACAAGATTTCTAAAATAATTCAGAACTATAATTCACTTGGAGAACTACTTTTTTTAAATTACATATTAACATTTTTATGATTACAATTCTGGTTTTAGTTGAAATTGTAGAGTACCTTGAGTACGAATTAGTGTATAGATTACTAAATTCATCATTTACTGTATATTAGCATGTAGCAAATAAAGACTATGATGTACTTGCTCCTTTTTCCCTTATAAGCTTGTCACATGTATAAGTAAGGAATTTTACTATATATCTATATATACTAAGGAATTTCACTACATATACTGAAAAATACAGGACATGATACTCATTTTTATTATACTACTTCTTTCAATAGTATTTTTCACATGGAGACACAAGCATTTGTCATTATAAAATGGAATAAATGGTTAGAAATTGTCATTATCATAATTACCTATTCTTGCTCTGACAGTAAGAATGGGATTTTGATTAAATAAAGAAGTCCAATACAATGAAAAATCTTGCATATATATATTTATATGTATATTTATAGGTAAACTAATTATACATGGAGTTGTATAGGAACAGGTTAGTATGCCAACTTTAATGATTCTCCACTGAAACTACAGTTCAATAATCAGCCAACTTAAGAATAAAACTGAAACACCTGCATTCCTGCTCCTCCCAGCATCAATGAAATGCTAGCTGTTATTATTATGGGAGGAATAGAGAAGGACAAAGAAAACATTTTGCTGCTGTATAAATCACAGATTGGCCCATAGCTTGGATACTGTCTGTACTTCTTGTCCCCTCATGTCAGTAAAGACAAAATAGAAATTAAAAAGCCTTGAAAAAGGGCAACAAGAATGACCAGAAATTTGGGATGGCTTCTGAAGGACAAAGGACTGTGAAAGCCAGAAATCTTTAGCGTGCAAAGGAAGGAGCATGGGGCAATATGGCAGCAGCACACAAAAGCAAGGACAGGATGGCTTGGAATCAGCTTTTCATTCTCCTTTTCCACACTAGAATTAGGGGACATGAAATAAAGCTAGCAGAACCAGTACTCAAAATTAAAAAAGGGAGGCATTTTTTCATGCAACAGGCTAGACCTGTGGGTCTGCTTGCTGAATGGTATTGTCACAGAACAACTGATGTCCGCAGGGACCTCTGGAGATTGCGTAGTCAAAGTCCCTTCCTCAGAGGAGAAGCTTATATAGGTTCAAGGGAACATTGTGTAAGTACTTAGAGACTCACTAATTTCTGCTGAACAAACCACAGCACGGTCAGGAAAACCCCTGTTTGAGGGAGCATGGGAGAGTACTGGAGGACAAGTAATATGCATGCACTTTTCATATTCTTTTCTGGCAATCCGCTTAATTCCACAGTAGGAAATAGCATACAGGTTAGATGGTTCTTGGCTTAAACCAGTACATCCATTCTTGTATTTTCATGTAACCTAATACATACACACAATGCAAACCCTAAAACATTCATGCTTCACTAAATTTAAAGAACTAAGCAGTTGACTATGAAATCAGCAGGTCATGCAGAACCTATCTTTTTATCTACATATAAATGAAGGGGCATCTGTTTTCACACAGAGGAGATGGAGAAAGAGAGAGTGTACTGAGTACGTATTCACAGCACATACAAAAGTGAGAACCTATTGTTTTACAACTTGCCTGTTTTAAGAGATTCTGATGTTCCAGTGAATTGGAGTCGCTCCTTCCATATCATAAAATGACTTTCTTCCTACACTTAATGCTCTGAGAAACTTAAGATACATAGCTCTGTGTAATGTGTACTCTGCAACTTTGGTCAGACCTTGCAAGCTGTCTATCAACCGCTAAATGAAATGAAGCTTTTCAGTTAACAATCTTCCAACAGAAGTGTGCCTTTTCTGTTACATGGCACATAAGACCCAAGTTAGTCTCAAAACGAATACTGTACCATTAAGTCACTCTTTGGGTTGATGGGGGCACGCAGCTGTGCAAATGCTCCACATGTTAAGCCTTTTGAAGTACAGAAGAACCTTTTGATTATTGCCTGGAGATACAGTTGACATGAATAGCTTCAAAGAATAGTTATATTTCCTTCGGGATGAAGGACTGAATGTACAGTACTGATAAATGACATTTATGTTTAGAAGACAGTTTCTTACATAAATCACGTTTTGTTTTGTAATCTAGTTGACTAGGAAGTCATAGGGAAAATGATTGTGCAATATACATTCTTGGCAGCAACAGCTGTAAGGATTCACAGTGTCTTCTATCGTTGATGCTCACCAAATTTCCATCTTGCTTTTTCAAGGTGGACTCCATCATCACAGCAATCGATGTATTTGTCAACTTCAGATTGGATTATTACAATTTACTAAGGACAATTTCTTAGAGACTTGCAATGCCCAATTAATTAAAAATGTGACTGTACCCATCTTAAGTTGTGTTTCTTCAAGAGCGAACTATCTACTGTCACTTATCAAACCCTAAACAAAAAAACTTTGATTGTTCAAAATCATACAGATTAACTCCTTTTGCATACCATGACAGAATTAAAGAACAGCTTTTTTGGATACAGTTGCCTAGGTTGCCCTACAAGACTTTGCACTCCTAGGCTCCCCCCACAACTATCTGCTTCCTACTAACAATATATTGTTTACCTTATACATGCTCTAAGACAAACCATTCTGCTTTATCGTTTTCTATGTGTACTCTGCATGCCAGAACTACAGAGTAATATGTTTTTCAGACTCTAGTTTTCTGCTCATACAGCATCTCCACTCTTGAATTGTTTTAATCCCTTTCCTGGATCCCTGCAGAGGATTATGGTGGCGGTAGGGACAAAGAAAAGAGACATAACCTTTTTAATTGATACTGGAGCCCAAATTACAGTGCTAAGACGAATTGAGGCGGAACAGTGTGGTATTTCAATACCATCCAAACACCTCATAGTCTTAAAATGCCCTGGGTAAAACCCAAACTGTACCTATGACCCCGGTGACATTGTGGCTACCGGGAGAAGGTCCCGTTGACACTATGGCAGCAGTGGGGCCCTTTCAAATGAACCTCCTAGGTACAGACGTCCTGAAGGGTAAATAATGGCAGGATACCCAGGGGAATTCATGGTCTTTCAGTGTCCCCCAGATTAGGCAGTTAACCAGAACCTTCGGTGCGGCAGTGTGCCTGCTGCAAGCGGTGCCTCCCCTCCCCCCTTCCCGACTAACCAATGTGAAACCTTATCCCTTACCATTGGGAGCAAGAGAAGGTATTGCACCAGTACTGGAGGATTTGAAAAAAACAAGGNGAGGAGGGATGACTTGTATTCCTCAGGATACTTTGTCCTCCCTCGATTTGATTAAAATGCCAGCATCAAAGAAAGACCTACAACACGCACTAGGATTACTCATGTTGTGGAGAAAACACATCCCTGATTTTTCAATTATCACTAGACCTCTATACGATCTATTGTGAAAAAGGGCCCAATGGGAGTGGACCCCGATCCACAAGGAGTCGTTACAACTACTAGTATTTGAGGCAAATGCCTACCAAGCCTTAGGGTTCATCCACCCAATAGATCCTATCCAAACTGAGTGGGGATTTGCCCGGACGGGGCTGTCGATTTATATACGGCAAAAGGGGCCAGAGGGGCCCATGCAGCCCATTGGGTTTTACTTGCGCAGCTTCAAAGATGCTGAAAAAAGATATACAACGTGGGAAAAAGGCCTATTTGTAGTTAGTCTAGCTTTAAGAGAGGCCGAACGAACCATTCAAAAGCAACCCATAATTCTCCAAGGTCTGTTTAAAGTGACTAAAACAGTCCTAGTGGGAACCCCGCCCCCTGACGGGGTGGCTCAGAGCTTGAAACCTCTGTCTCTCTATCTTTCTCTCTCTTCTTCTCCTCTCTTCCCTTTGCTCTTCCCCGGTTCNCATAACGAAACCTTCCTGAAATTGGATCCGGACACTGGCTCATGGTCATCCTGTT
>VYXH01012196.1:0-13012 GCA_013397275.1 Burhinus bistriatus | reverse complement strand
GCTTGAATGAGGACAGCCAGGTGGCAATGAAAAGAATACTTAGCATTTATGTGATGCTGTCCGAATGTGAATGATCGTTCTCACAACATGCATGTGAGAGATGAAGATGGCTTTATTTTTACAATGAGAAAGGTAGTGACCATGTGCTCAGCCTGTTCAGGGCATTGTTAACACTGTAAACTGCAAGTGGCTTGCAAACACTCTGGGCTTGTTCCTTGTATAGACTCTTTCTTCCAAATAATATTCCTCTTCCAAATAATATTTCTCTCTCAAATGTCATAAGTGGGTTTTTTGGTGTGCCCCTGTAACAGTTAGCACCATGGTTATTTTTTTTGCTTGTAGAGGGCCTGCAGTGCATGCCAATTATTGAGATTAGCTATCACGGGAGCATGATATACACACAGATAATTACACAGCCAAGTAATACTCAGTTATTCATCAGTTTACATTCTAGTAGTTCTTTCACAGCTGTCAGGTAAGAATCACTAAATTCAGAGATGGTATAGACTGAGTTACTGTGCTTATTAAACTATGGTTTTCTTTCAGTTTAATCTCAGCATCATTCTATAAAATCTGAACTTAGCTTTGCCTACACTGAAAAATGTTGTCTTTATATCTGTATCAACCAAAATCTTATATGTTAGCTGTGCATAATACTGTCCAAAACCCTACCTTATTCATGTTTATCAGTAAAATAAGCTACAATAATAGATGACCAGTGTTCCTGACCTGAGTCATGTGGCTGAGAGTCACAAGACATGTCCCACATGTATCAGATAGCAAAAATGGAGGGATCTGGGCATGTTTCAGAGCCAGAGGGTGACAGTGACAGCCCCTCTGGGCTTGGCTGTTCTGTATGATTTCAGCATTAACCGATCTCTAGGAGCCTCTGGTGACTCACATCTAGGGAGTAGGGCCTGTGCTGACAAAGCATATCTGCCCTCACATGACATCGCTTGGCATGGAAACCAAACCTGGAATGTTTCTGTGCTGCATTCCTTTCAAGAGCTGTCACCCTGTTACAGTCACCAAAGTGTGTTTTATGCTGCTGTAATTGTGTTTACATTTGCACGAGCATGAGCACATAGTGATTTCAAAACAACGAAACAAAACGAAGCCGCAATTGATATTGTTGTCACAACAAATTCTTGTGGTCTTACACGATGTAGCAGAATGTAGAAATGAAAGCTTGGTACAAGCATTGAGTTACTGTCCTATATACCAGCTAGATACTGTGGTTTAATTACAGTAGTCTTTATCTGTATCTATATATAACTGAAACAAAAAAAAACCCAAACTAGCGCTTTGTTTAGCACTGCTGGATGATTTGGGGGATGGTTTTGGGTGTACTCACAATAACATCTGCTACCAAACTGATTTTCTTATCATGAGTGTTTGTTAGGAAGAGGCTGAGAATTGTTCTTTCAAAGCTAGCAATGATTGTGTTTCCTATCTAAAAGGAAAAAGCAGCCTACATCTAACAAATTAACGCTTGCATTAAAAAATACAGTTTATGCTACAAGGAAAGAAATTTAGTTCTAAGATCTGGTTGTTAAACTTCTCATTCGCTAAGATATGCACGGATTGAGGTGGAGAGAGTGCTTACGTAAAGACAATGATATATTTTGACACAAATGTGTTACAAAACTAAGCAAATTCTCTGTTCTGTGTCTATATTGGTGTGTGCTCAGAATGTACTTTAATAGTCAGATTTTTTTCTTCCAGATGTGTTTGGTGTTTCTCCTTTGGGAAGTCCAATGTCTCCTCATTCCGTGTCATCTGATCCTTCATCCTCCCGAGATTCATCTCCCAGCCGTGATTCATCGATTGCTGCTGCAAGTCCTCATCAGCCGATAGTAATTCATAGTTCAGGGAAGAAGTATGGCTTCACCATCAGAGCAATCAGGGTTTATGTGGGTGACAGTGATATCTACACTGTGCACCATATTGTTTGGGTAAGATAACACAGTTTTTTGCTTATATACAATCACAGAAAACTGTAATGATGTATTTGCTTTTGATTTTTGTACCTATGGTATGTTTGTTGACAGTTACTGTGTAAATTGTGATGTTGTGCCAAACAATTCTCTTAGAATGAAATTCATGCCTGTAGTCAAGACCAGTGTCAGCTGTAGGGACAACTCAAGCCACCTTTGACAGAAGTGGTACCTACATATGATGTTGACCACCTGCATGGGTCACTTTCACTGTTGGCAAGTTGGCTATTGTGAACAGCCGTGTCTTAAGTTCAGAGTACTGTGGCCTAGAGAAATCCAAAGGGTTGGTGGAGCCCATCTTTGATTGAGGGCAGGATCTGCAAAACTAGGAGATTGTAAACAGAAGTTATTGAAATATACATGGAGTTTATTATATTGCATCGATTAAGGGATTCATGAAAGTCAACAGTATTTTACTAGACACAAGTAGGCTGATCTCAAGCACCAACTTTCTTTTGTGTAGAAATGGAATTGTGAAGACCTTTGAGGATGCTATGGCATAGGAAGAAGACTGACTGTCTTGAATAAATCATGTATTTTTCATCTTCTGTTCACTCCTGATTTGAACGAAATGGGAGACAGGCTAAAGGAAAAGACAGCAGTTCTTGCATGTCATTGGTTATCAACCTCCTTAATTGTAAAATAAACATATACATATATTTAAATTTGTATGTGTTTATTTTATAATTGAGGCTGATAACAAATTATATATTTTATACATTAATATATTATACATACATAAATATTGTGTGTGTATAAATTAAATATTTCAACTACCTTAAAATAATTTTGAAAAATTGATTACAAGTGTATCAGAAGCTTTGAAGTTTTCTACGGTGCTTTGTTCTAAATATGTATTGTAGGTTTTGAAGTAGCAATTATATTGATGTGGTAGTGTATTACTCATTCTTCATTCATGTTATTTACCTCTCAGACCTCATAATCCATCAAGAACATTGAATCTGGAGAATGGGGTACATTTGATAACAGAATAAATCAAAAAAGCTGGATTTCTTGCTACTGTTGTAGCATCACATCAGTGAAATTAAGGGGGAAAAAATGGTACATTGCAGTAAAAGTGAAACCTTGCTTTTTTTCAAAATACTATAGGTTTGATGGATTTTTTTTTAGCTCTGTAAGCTTCAGTAGTGGCTATATGACTTAAAATTCTTTAAAAGCTTATTTTAAAATATAGTAAGTTTTTTAAGCCACCTTCAAAATAATTTGCAATCCAGTTTGTTTTGTTCCTTCGTCACTTTTGTGCTGTGCTGTTTCCTCTAATGGGCAGCCTGGTGAATTTGAACCAAATAAAAACAATCCTTAACTATATGGTGGAGTTAATTTTTATTATGATTAGGCTACTGCATGTGACCACTGCCCTAATTACGTCAGTATTTCTCAGTGTTGGATACTAAAAATCTTCATTCAATTCTGAAATTTTGCCATGGGGAGTGAATCACCCCTTCTTTATTATGCATGAGAACTGCCCTACTACACAGAGCTTACTTAATACCAGTGGCAACAATCAGCGTTTCAGTGAGCTTTGAAACCATTCCAGGCCCCGTGTAAGTATAAAGTTTGAGTAGGTAGTTGATGGTGAAAGGGCTGGTCTGATTTTTCTTCTTTCCTTCCTTTATATAACGTAGTATCTGTTAGTTTTCTTCATTGCCAACTCATTTTATAGGAAGACTTCATTAAACAAAGCCTGCTCTTGAAAGTATGAAGGTTAAACAGGAATCCGTTTTGTATATATTCTCTTCATCTCTGATTTCCAGAATGTGGAAGAAGGAGGTGCGGCTTACCAAGCAGGTCTAAAAGCTGGAGACCTGATTACTCATATCAACGGAGAGCCAGTGCATGGTCTTGTTCATACGGAAGTCATTGAGTTGTTGTTAAAGGTAACTCTTGGACAACGGGGATACACTTGCTGTTTTCACAAAGGATTGAGGGGTTGTGTTTATTTCCTTCAGAGATGAGTTATCAGATTTTGCGGTTGCTCAAGTACAAACTCTTAAGCTACTATTGCACAGATCTGGAGAAGAATCGATGACTTTATATATCTGCTAGGGTTTTAGTTTGTCTGCAATAAACTGGCACTACCGCTGAGATAGCTGAAGTACATTTGAGGCACTGACATGAACAGATGTCTCTGTCAAAAAAACTTGACATTTTCAAGCACTTTCTTGAATTCCCCTGTCTTCATCGGGTAATTCAGGTTTTTGATGATGATGCTACTTCTCATTTTCTCCTTTCAAAGTGAAATCGGTGAGGAAAAGTGGAAACAAAGGACATGAAATATTTTCTTGTCTACTCTACAGGAACTTGCATTTCATAATCTTAAGGCCCAAGAAGGTTTTCTCTCATATATAGCCAGGCATGTACCACAGAGCTTCTTTGCGTGATGAAGTTCTGATCCTGCAGTTGGATTTTTATGAATAATCTATCACGTTTTTCTCTCGTGGACTTCTCGGAGGTCGGTCCTACCAGAAAAATAGTTTTTCCTTAAAAACAAACAAACAAAACGCCCAGCTTTTAGTTGGGTATCAAATCATAGAATCACCTAGGTTGGGAGAGACCTTTAAGATCATCAGGTCCAACCATAAACATAACACTGCCAAAACCACCACTAAACCATGTCCCTAAGCACCACGTCTACCTGTCTTTTAAGTACCTCCAGGGATGGCGATTCCACCACTTCCCTGGGCAACCTGTTCCAGTGTTTGATAACCCTTTCAGTGACGAAATTTTTCCTAATATCCAACCTGAACCTCCCCTAGCGCAACTTGAGGCCATTTCCTCTCATCCATTTCCTCTTGTCCTATCGCTTGTTACCTGGGAGAAGAGATCGACCTCTACCTCTCTACAACCTCCTTTCAGGTGGTTATAGAGAGCGATAAGGTCTCCCCTCAGCCTCCTTTTCTCCAGGCTAAACAACCCCAATTCCCTCAGCAGTTCCCCATANTGTAGTGAGGGGCCCAAAACCAAACACAGTATTCAAGGTGGGGCCTCACCAGTGCTGAGTACAGGGGGATGATCACTTCCCTAGTCCTGCTGGCCACACTATTCATGATACAAGCCAGGATGCTATTGGCCTTGGCCACCTGGGCACACTGCTGGCTCACATTCAGCTGGCTGTTGACCAACACCCCCAGGTCCTTTTCCTCTGGGCAGCTTTCCAGCCACTCTTCCCCAAGCTTGTAGCATTGCATAGGGTTCTTGTGTGGTGTAGTAGTGTGGTGTCTTAGCTTTTCATATTGCTCATCATATTACAGTTTTTATGTAATCTTTTCAGCACAGACTAACGTAGGTCAGAATTATTTTAGACAGCTGTATATTTACTTCCTATATTACGGACAATTTATGATGTTACATGCAGAGCTTTGCCTGTCAAAGGGAGTAGTCGGTTACAAAAGAAGATTGGAAAGCAATAAAGTAATGGGGAAATAGAAAGAGCTGAGGACAGATGCAAAATATACTTTCCCAAGTCTTTATTTTCCTTCTCTAAAATCAGGAGGAACTTCTAAGTTTTCCAATTTTGCAAGAAATGTATAAGAGAAAATTCTTTTATTTCAGGCAGTTAGGTGTGCAGTTGTTTTCTGTGTCAGATAACAGAAAAAGAGAAACGTGCCAACTATGCACACTGCTTACCAAAGTAAACTCAAAACAAAAGATTGTTGTTTATCCAAATGTGATATGTCATAAATTAATTTGGGCTATTGGAGTTCCTTTGAAAAGAAGTATGCTGTAGTGTTATACAGTGCTGGGCAGGAGGTATGGATTTTAAAACATAATTTAGATATTGCCAGTTGGTTTTATTTGTTCAATCATCTGTTCATGCAAACAGTCTTAAAAAGCTTAACTTAATTATATTTGGTATCTCTTTTGAACAAGATAAAGGGATTGCTTGGGGTTGATAATGAAGATTAAATTTTCTCCTCCATTTCATCATAGTAATAGTTGGTATCTTGAGACATTAATGGCCAGTGAATGGACCACTGTGCAGTGCTGGCTGCGCTTTGTGGGAAAATAGGATGTTTCTGTAGAAGCTTTCATCTTGAAAATTGTAGTCCTGGTCAATCCTTGGTCTCTTCCTGTCTAGCTATAATTATTGGAATTTCTCCTTGTCCCAAAGCTGGAATGGAGGAAGCTTATGAAATCTGGCAGAATTTGAGAATTCTTTGAGAATTTTAGAATAATTTTTTATCTTACATAAATTAGCCTGGCAGTGTCTGCACAGGGCTCGCTGTACTGCAGCTCTTACTGTGATGCTGGAGTTCTGTCTTTTTGTGTTGGCGTTTGTGGTTGTAGCTTCAATTTAAGGCAAAGTCTTCTTATATTAGTCATGCGTAAAACTTCCTCCTCCATTTTGGCAGAGTGGTAACAAAGTCTCAGTAACAACAACCCCTTTTGAAAACACTTCAATCAAGACAGGACCTGCCAGGCGAAACAGCTACAGGAGCCGAATGGTCAGGCGCAGTAAGAAAACCAAAAAGAAGGAGAATTTAGAGAGGTGAGTAATACTTTTGTTTCATGGTGAATGTGTTACCTTGTGTCTGTGTGTACATAACGATTAATTTAAAATATGATGTTAATACAGTTCTCTTGTCTTCTACATCTTTTTACCTTCTTCTGTGAGATCCTATGGTTGTAACACATCCTTCCAATCCTGTTTTGCCTAAACTAGGCAAAATGTTAAAATAACCCCTAAAAATTTTCCATGGCACACACCTAGATATGGGTAAGAAAGTGAATAACTGAGGTTACATCTTAATTTGATTTAAGTGTATCTTTTTGTACTTGTTTAATTGAACTTTCTAGTGCTAAGTTTATGGGCATTTTTAGTTTGATAAGTTTATGTTTATTTTGTAAATACATCACTGGTACTTTATAGATATTTCTTGAGTTTTTGTGGGCTCTTAAGTTAAGAAAATGAACATTTATACTCATAAGAAGCTAACCATTCTTCTGAAATGCAGCAAGTAAATTTTAGTACAAACAAATTTAGTTACAGTATCTATCCCACCTATTAGCAAATCAGGATATTTTCTACACTTCATGCTCTGCAGTGTGGTTTGCTTTCATGTGAACATAGATTTAATATTTACTTTTCTGAGGGTAATGGGAGAGAGAAGCAATGTCAGCTTGCAACAGTTTTGCCTGTGGTACTAGTATCTTCCGTGTATCTTTACTGCTGATTAATGCTGTGGTGTTTTCACGCTAGGAGAAGATCACTCTTTAAAAAGCTGGCCAAGCAACCCTCTCCTCTTCTTCACACCAGCAGAAGTTTCTCCTGTCTGAACCGATCACTTTCATCAGGGGAGAGCTTGCCTGGGTCTCCAACCCACAGCTTATCTCCTAGATCACCTACCCCAAGCTACCGCTCTACTCCTGATTTTCCATCTGGTGAGTGAAGGAGGCAAAGGACTTGAAGTGTATTCTACTTCTTGTGAGCCCCCAGATCTGTTACACTCTGGTAAGAGTAGTCAGCTCTGACAAGCAGAATCATTGAACAGCTAATTTCTGTCTGGAAAAGGGAAAAAGATTCCTGATGCAAAATCAAAGGTGTTTTCGTGATACAGAAGCACCTGAAAGGAACTTTCTGCTAGGTTTGTCCCAGAGTTTAAATCCAAGTCCAGTGGCTGTAAGTTGAATAATAAACCATCCCAATTTGGAGTAAAAGGTAGAATCTTGCCTAGTAGAGGCTGGTTGATAAAAGAAGGAAACTGAGAAAAAAGTTGCAACACAATGGAACTACCATGGGCACTCATGAATGCAGATTTGTTGCTGAAAAGATTGGCTAGGTGCTGAAATATGCATCTTTCTGGCTCCTAAAAGCCTGCCTCTTTTTCCTGTTTTACTTCTGTCACGATTTTAGTGTGTATAAAAGTGCTGTTGTACAATCCCTCGGCAAAGGTAAATTAATTGGAAAGCATTGATCATTGCTTTGAAGTGGCAGAAAGACTTAGCTATTCTATTTACATAGAAGGAAGCAATAATGTAAAAGGGATGAAGGAATAGAGGGGGAAAGGGAGAAACACCAATGTAATTGGAATGATTAGGGGTTTATAGCCGTCACTCAAAACCTTCCAAATTTTGGAACACTGTGGCAACAGATGGCATGTTGGCCTTTTGGACTGGTGAAAGTTCTATGTGTCACTGAGCATTTAGACAAGATTCAAAACATGCCACTAATCTTACGTTTGTTTGGTTTGGTTGTTTGTTCTTTTTGTAGGTACTAATTCTTCTCAGAGTAGCTCCCCTAGTTCAAGTGCTCCCAATTCTCCAGCTGGTTCAGGACACATAAGACCCAGCACTCTTCATGGCTTGGGTCCAAAGCTTGGTGGGCAAAGATAGAGATCCTGAAGATGCAAATCAGCTGGCAGCATTCCTCTCTCTCCTCTGGCACGGACACCTTCTCCAATATTCCAGCTGACATCCCCTCAGCAATCTCCATCACCATTGCTAGGACATTTGATTGGAAATACAAAAATAACTCAATCTTTTCCTTGCAAAATGCACTCCTCTCCAACTATTTTAAGGCATATTGTTAGGCCAAAGAGTGCAGAGCCACCAAGATCTCCACTGTTAAAGAGAGTCCAATCTGAAGAGAAACTTGCACCCTCTTATGGCAGTGATAAGAAACACTTATGTTCACGAAAACACAGTCTGGAAGTGACCCAGGAAGAAGTGAATAGAGAATTGTCCCAAAGGGAAGTAACTCTTCAGAGCTTGGAGGAGAATGTATGTGATGTGCCATCACTCAGATGAATCAGGCCCGCAGAGCAGGGCTGCTTGAAACAGCCTATCTCCCAAAAATTAGGTAGGCAAGAATCCATTGATGAGCTAGACAGAGAGAACCTGAAGGTCAAGATAGTTATGAAAAACCAAGATTTTGCTGAAAAAGTGAATGCTGCCATACATGAACCTAGCAGTGAACCAGAAAATCCCAATACCTTAAGATTGGAAGAAAGAGACAAAAAAGCGTTGCAGAAGGTATTAGAAAGATCAAATCAGTTTGAAACAAAAATTGTGGCTTTGGAGACCCAGTCAGCTGGTGGCGTACTCAAAGACACCCTTCAAAAGAATGCAAACTTGAGATCAAATGATGGTGTTGCGTTACACACACAGATGTTGTGTCATGGGCCTCCACCTAATGAACTCAGTCATGTTTCTTATGACTTTAAAAGAATTTCCCCTCCATGTACACTGCAAGATGTGCTACCTCAGTCCTCTGACAGGATGCTAAATGGAAAGGGAGAAAACATGGATAAAAATGTACCAACAAAAGAATTAGTTAAATTTGAAAGATTAGATGGTAAATTTGCAAATATTGATTATCTTAGAAAGAAAATATCCTTTGAAGAAAAAGATGACAGTGTCTGTCCAGTGCTAAAACCCAAACTGACATCAAATGTTCATGAATGCCTTCAACTTAATACAGGCAGACCGATAAACATACAACAGGACTCCACTGCAGTTGCTGATGGCAGAGCATTTATCAGCGGTGCGCACGCTGCTCAGATTAACTCGGTTTCTTTTGTTCCTCTCAAGACCTTGAATGGCCGAGCGGACATGAGTGTGGAAAAATCAGCCCTTATTTCCACTGAGGCTCCTGTCAGAAAAAGTCCATCAGAATATAAACTTGATGGGAGGTCTGTTTCCTGTTTGAAGCCAATAGAAGGCACACTAGACATTGCCTTACTTTCTGGGCCACAGGCTTCGAAGACTGAACTGCCTTTGTGGGTGCTGCCAGAAGGGCAGAGCACCAGCAGTGATGGGGGATCTCCTAAACCCCAAGCACCACAAGGGAGTGGTGGAAAGGCAGAATTGGCTTGTCAGAAAGAGCCGTTGTTAAGCTGTTCAAAATCTGGCAAAGTCAAAGTGTCAGAGCCTCAGGTTCTGCAAACAAGCAAGAGTTCTCCAAATCCACCAGTCACCCCTGTGGCTGGAGAAGCAGTGACAGAGAAAAAAGTTTCTAGTCCAGCTACTAAAGGCAATACTTCTGTTGTCGAAGCTGTTCAAAAGAAAGACACCTCCCCTTCAAAACAGAAGGATAGTTCAGTGGAGGCAAAGTCTTGTGTTATTCAAAGTCAGAGTGTTAAAACTGCTCAAACATGCACCAAACTTCCTGCTGTTCAAAGTGCTCCTGAAAAAGCTGTAGGAAAAGAGAAGCAAATACAAAAGGAGTTACCTGCCAAACAGCCAGTAGCCCAGAGAAGTTGTGAGCCTATCCCTGCAAAGGTGGAGGTGATCAGGGAGTCATCTCTGAAGGTATCTGTCTCGGATGTCCTGATAACTAGCTACTCCAAAAGCAATGAAAAAAATTGCGCAGATTTTGCCATACCACCTCAGATGCAAGGAAAAATGCAGACAGCTGGCCCCCAGGCACAACCTAAGGATGGCAGAGAATCACTGAAACAGCTAGGCAAAGATGACAGCAGTGTTGCTAGTAGTTTTGTGGAAAGGGATATAACCAAGCAGAAAGTTCTCAGTGAGTGTAAGAAAGTTATTGCAGAGTCAAAGAGTGAAGCTCTTCCATCCAAACGGCCCATGCAACCCTCAATAGATTGTGATCCTAAATATGAGAAGTCTGCACCGGTTTCCTCTGTGCAGAAGGACAATGCCAAAGATTTAGGAAAGAAAGATCAGAAACAGCTCACTGACATAAGGCTTCAAACTACTGAAAGAGAGCAGTCCAGCCAAGTTCCTAGGCAGCAACTTAATGCTTCAGGCTACCCTGCTGCAAGAGACACTGTAAGCAGAAACTGTGCTGTAGGTGTTCACATAGGTGTTCAAGAACATGTGAAGCCTGCTGCCACCTATGTAGAAAGCAACAGTAATAAACACAGGCCAGTCTCTGATACGAGTTCCTCTAAGTCTAAGTATTTGGATAAACAGACATTATCACAAAAACCATGCGCTCCAACCATAAAAGAAAAAGAAACAGCTATTCAGGTGTCTGTCAGCTCACGGAAAGATGGGAAACATGCCAGTAAAAATGCGCTAGATGCCCTTTCCTCTGTTTCAGGCTCTTTGCGAAAAATGAGCGATGAACATGTGCAGGCCGAAAGGGCTGTGAGTTTGGAGCATGGCTCAGTAGCCACCCTCCAAATGAGCAGCGTCACTCCTGACACCAAACCCAAATCCTATGCTGTCAGCCCAGTACTAGCAGGCCCAGAGAGTTCTAAGCAGATGCAGGTTCAAGAACCAGCAGGCTTGAGGGAATCTGCTGATCAAAAGCAACTTCAGTTCAGTGAAAAACAAACCACGTCTCCAAAATTTTCCACTGTGAAAGACTGTCTCTTGCTGAACAAACAGGCAGACAGAATTCCTAGTAACCAGATGATCTCCTCAGACAAAAGACCTGAAGGAAAAATATGCACTGATGCACTTTATGTTCAGCTTGACAGTGGGAAAGCAGAGCCTATGCTTTGCCTCACAAACTGCGATGCCAGAGGGAAAGGAGCAGAAAAAGCAACGACAAGTAGCAAAAGCTCTCAAGATTCAAAAGGGAAAGGACAAGTTAATAAAAAACAGCCAGAAGATGCAAACAAGCAGATTGCAATAAAACATTTGTCATCTGCCAGCGGGCAGAGTTCTTGTCATGTGGCTCCAGCACCAGGAAAGCCGCTAACTTGTTCAGCCAATTTCTCTGAATGTGGACAAGAAGTATCTGTTTTGTCTTCAGGGAAGAGAGATGCATCTTTAGCAAAGGTTAAAGCAGGCTCACCTGAGCTTCCTGCAACCAGCTGCACAGAACTAAATAAGAAAAGCACCTCTTCTGTAGGGAGTGGTAAGGCAGAAATTACTAAAAGTGTTTCACTGATGGCCTTACACAGTGCTGCTGTTGTAGTAGAAGCCCACCACACTGCTTCAAACCTTGGGGGGAAACCTGGAAATCAAGAAAAGTCTTTTTTTGTTAACACTGTGGATGTAAAGGGAAGAGATGCTGCTCAGGCTCAGCAGTCTGCTTCAAGAAAACAGAATGTAGGTAAAGATTTATCCAGGTCAGCAACCACACCTGACCGCCCTAATACACTTTCTAAGGACAAAGACTCAGCTTGGCAGCAGCGAGGAAAGGAAGCTTTGCGGAGCAGTCCTCACAAAAAATCCTGCTAACTGTAAGACCTGGCAGGTGTGAATTCAAGACTAGCTGAAACAATGTCAATATATTAGACTGCCTTTAAACCAGCACTGTGTTGTGTCTTTGTGCAGCAAAGCTTTTATGTCACTGACAAAAGATGACTGGGGATATGTAAAGAGAGAACTTTTTTTTTTCAAAATGCCTTCCCAATTGTAACCGGTAAAACTGTTACCATATAGTATTTGTACAAAAATACCTTTACAGCTGAGAGCTGTTGAAGAAAAGATTTCCTCTGTAAATACCTAGTGATGTGTTTGGGGTTTGAATGTAGCATATATACTTTGCTGCTGATTGCTTTGTTTACTCTCCCCTTTTTTAAGATAGTTGCTTTGCCACTTATTTGCCATACTCGAATATGAAACTGAATTATTAAAACTCAGACCTGGCATGGACATGCACAAGCATTGGTCTGACTGGAAAACAAATACAGGCCACATTTTTACTTACTAAAAATCCTAGCTAGAGGTTAAAAAAATACTAGTACAGAATAAATATGGGGACTTATTGTGAGTTTTTACATGTATTTTTAATAATCCAATTTTGATAGTACTGTACCTGGCTGACTGCTTCACCAGATCTAACGCAAGACCTAAGTGCATCTCCCTACCGCACAAAGCCTGTCTCTTAGAGTAGGTGTCGTTAAAGCTACAGGAGGACCAGTTGGTTATCAGGGCATCCCAGCAAGAGACACGTTCTCTGGTGAAATGGTGGTTCTCATCTTGTCTATTGGCAGTGTGTTCTGTGACCTTCACCTCAGACAAGTCTAAGACTGAAGCACATGCCATGTGCTTAGTTTTTGCTGCAATCCTCTTGAGTTCCTTGAGCTTTTGTAAATTCAGGCCCTTACCGTGTGAGGCACAAGTATAAGCAC
>VYXH01012194.1:113152-131443 GCA_013397275.1 Burhinus bistriatus | reverse complement strand
TGCTTGGCAGAAAAGGACCTAGGGGTGTTGGTTGACAGTTGACTGAATATGAGCCAGCAGTGTGCCCAGGTGGCCAAAAAGGCCAACAGCATCCTGGCCCATATCAGGAATAGTGTGGCCAGCAGGACTAGGGAAGTGATCATCCCCCTGTACTGATGAGGCTGCAGCTTGAGTACTGTGTTCAGTTTTGAGCTCCTCACTACAAGAAAGACGTTGAGGTGCTGGAGCATGTCCAGAGAAGGGCAATGAAGCTGATGAGGGGTCTAGAGCACAAGTCTTATGAGGAGCAGCTGAAGGAATGGGGGTTGTTTAGCCTGGAGAAAAGGAGCCTGATGGGGACCTTATCGCTCTCTATGACTACCTGAAAGGAGGTTGTAGTGAGGTGGGGATCGATCTTTTCTCCCGAGTAACAAGTGATAGGATAACAGGAAATGGCTTCAAGTTGTACCAGGAGAGGTTTAGGATGGATATTAGGAAAAATTTATTCACAAAAAGGGTTATCAAACATTGAAACAGGTGCCCATGAAAGTGGTAGAATTGCCATCCCTAGAGGTATATAAAAGACAGGTAAATGTGGTGCTTAGGGACATGGTTTAGTGGTGGTTTTGGCAGTGTTACATTAATGATTGGACTCAATGACCTTAAATGTCTCTTCCAACCCAGATGATTCTATGATTCTATGATTTTAAGAACTGTAGGATTTAAGTTATAACATGATATGAGAACGAAATTCAAGTTTGACCGATAGTCGCAGCTGTGGTGTAGCTGGCTACCAGGGTTCTGCTTGTGTTCCTGTCTTGTGCAGTTAGTCCTCATTTTTTTCTCTCTGTGTAGTTTGCACACCAAGCTGGTTTGAGATGATGGGCCAACAAGAAGCAAAGGCGCTATTTATAGCCACCGTCACAGCAGAACAACTGACCAATTGGTAAAGAAGCTTGTGGAGAGGACACGAAGCACCCCACCCCAGGGAGCCTCATGGTGCCCAGTGTGCCCTGTTAGGCACTTTTCATGTGCTGAGATGCATTAATTAGTGCTTTTGGTGGGTGTATCTGGGGCAGTCTACGGCAGAGATGTTCCGAAGCTGTTACTGCTGTGGACAAAAGCTATAAGCAGATTTTAAACACTCAGCAGAAAATCTCCCTGTTTATGCAGAAGGGGCCTCATAAAACAATCTTTTGTATGCAACTGGAGATAATCAATAGAAAAACGTCATGTGTATGCTAGAGGAGTTGCAAAGCACCATAGGTGAGCTGGATCATAATAATTGACCAGAAATACAGTTTGGAACATCTTGTTTAATCCTGGTGAAGATACTGCCACAGGGATGCTTATAATGGAGTCTCCTGTCAACATCTGGACAGTGAATAGTCCACATATTTGACAGCTTCAATGTACCATGTAAACATTACACTATAAAAAAGACTGTAATAAATTAATTTTTTGACAAATGTTCTGTCTGTGTGTGTCTGTTTAACACAGGAGAGGTATAATAAGCTCCAGCCTGGCACTGTATCCTCAGGAAAGTCAGTCTAAAACATGATGCAGTAAGAAACTGATGAAGCTCTATTTTCCCATTTGAGATAATTTGAATAGGTGGCAAAATGATGACCTCCACAGAGGAAGAATGATCTAGATGTTAAGGTGTTAGCACAGAAGCCAGTATCATTCTCTGCTGTATCACATTTATATGTGACTTTGAACACGGTCTTCTGTATCTTGGATAATGGGGGTTGGATAAGTACCATCAATAGAGATGTACCTCTGCAGGGAGATTAATAGTACTTGAGGACTCCTTAATCTCTCAGACAAAAGTAAAATGAAGTCTAGTGGCCGGAAGAAGTTCGAAGTAGAAGTAAAAGGTGGAAGTATTTGGAGGTTTTTGGACTGTCTCAAATGGTAGCCATGATTAACCAATGGAAAAATTTTGTACAGGCTTGGATTTTTTTGTTGTTTGTTTTGTTTTGTTTTGTTTTTAAGAAAAAGCAAAGGACTATAGTCTATTGTCATAACAACTCAAACTACCATTTATTTAAATATTTTAGTGAAAGACTTCTTTTAATGCTGGATTTTTCTAAAGCCCATGTTTTAGCCAGTGGAAACTTCCAACCACTTGGAGAACAGTTTTGTTAAAAATCCATCTAAAATGACACAAAGAAGTAAATTTTGCTGAAAGTAGCAAAAGACCATTTAAATCAATTTTTCTACTTACATATTCCTACTCAACAGCTCTGGTTAGGCCAAGGTATTAACTAAACACAACCACCTTCCCACTGGCATTTTGTGGAGCATTACTTCAGATCTATTCTTATGCAAATTCTACTTTTTAAAAGTTAGGAAGGGGAACTTCTGTGAATGAATCTTGATAAGACATAGGAGCGTGCATCTTTGTTTGTAAAAGATATAGCATAAGATGTTACTCTTATTCAATTTAAATAAAAGACCATAAATTCCTTGTTTATTCTAGCATAAACAAAGTAATTCAAAAACGGTGGCTTAGAATGTAAGGTATATGGATGTAAATAGGATTATTGCTGTATGAACATAGATTTGGGGCATTTGACAAACTAAATGATCTGGCTTATGTAATTGCAGACAAAATAACTATACTTGCAAGTATTTGCCGTTTATAAATGCAGGACATCTTGTTGACTCTAATTTTCATGTAGGAAGAATATAGATGAAGGTAGAATATGGAAAATGCATAGAGTTGAGGCTCATCAATTAACTTGATAAGTAACAAAGTAAAAGAGGAGAAAAGAGGGAGTTTTGCATGTTAAATGTTTTCAGCTCAAGTTTCAGAATTTTTTGGGAAATTAATACAGACATTGGTTAGTGAGTAGCATGCATGCAATTCATCTGACATCTAGAAGGTGTTAGCCTACCGTTACTAAATCAAACAGAAAAATATGCCGATAAGAAGTCACATTCTGGAAGCAGGCATGCAAACCAGTGAAAGGTATATATATGCATGTGGAAAGGCGAGGCTATATAAGGCCACTGTAATGTCAGGTGCATGGGAGGTAGACAACAGGGTAGTTGAAAGGAGAGATGGCTGGCAAGAAAAAACTAACCACACAAGTAAGTGATATAAGTTTGCAGCTTATTAACTTAGTTCCAATTTCCAGTTGTGAAAGCTTGAGAGAACTTAACAGTAGGGTACTTTTCTGTAGCTTGAAATTTGATCAATGGGAGGGAACTTTTTGTAAGTCAAAAGGATTTTCTACATTATCTCTGTCATATGTTTTGATGGTCTGTGTCTTCTTCTTCCATGGCCCCTTGCATTTGTCTTACTGTGGTACAGTGCTGGTGTGTGGAAGGCCAAGTTCTCAGAGGCTGGGCTTGAATTTTGCAGAGATGGTGAACTGGCATATTCTGCAGCAAACTAGCTTTGCTGAGAAGTCTTCAACCCAAGTACTGTAATGAGTTTTGCGGGGCTGGATTTTCATTTGTGCTAAATCAACTTTCAATATTCCAGTAGGCTAAAGGAATCTTGAAGGGAGTATCTTGAAGGGAGTACAAAAGTAATTTATGCCAAATTTAAAACCTTAGAGTCTGCAGGAGCTTTTTGACATGATATATGTATAACTGGAGAATCTGGCCCTTGGTATATAACTGCTAATTTAATCTGTGGAGTTGTACTTAAATTGGTGACAAAAGCAAAACAATATATACTTTCTGTCTGTAAGTGTTCATGAGTATCCAAACAGTAGGATTTAAGAGTGCCTGGCATTGATTATTCAACACAAAAATAATCTAGTTTTCACTGTGCCATATGTAAAAGCAAAATAACAAAAGAACGTCTGGGGTTTGGGACTTCCAAAAATGGCCAAATTTACACGATCTTCCTTATTGTTCTTGAGCTTTCTGTAGTATGACTGTTAGATACTGTGAGGAGACAATCATCATCTTTAAGCTAGGCAGATTTATTTGTGGTTTCCTCACCTTGTAAAAACATATTATGTATATAAAACTCTCTTCTGAAAAGTAGACTTTTCAAAGCATTTTCTGTGCTGGGTTATTCGTAATTGTAGAGTAATTGAACATTAATGTAACAAATGCTTTGTGCCTGTCCCAGTTCTCTTTGCCCAGCTTCTTCAACGGTGGGTTCTCCTTTGGCCAGCTTGGGCAGCAACAAAGAAGAGCGTTAAATATTTTGCATATTTTTCCTCTTCACTGAAATCTCTGAGATCTGTGAATATACCAAGCTTCTGCCTTGAGTCTGAGACCTCTCATTCAGTGGCTTTGAAGGCTGGTAATATTGTGGGGCTGGTAAACAGCACTGCAGCCTTGAACTCTTCCAGACTTCTATGTTACACTGTGAGCCTCATCCACTCGATCCTGCAACAGTTTTCTGTGGTGTAGTAATCTTTGAAATAATACTGTATGTGCTTTTCAGACAATTACCAACTTTAATTGTGCTCTGTCGTGGTTTGAGCCAGATTGGTCTAATCAGGTGGAATGACAGATGCTCTCTCTCTCCTGCTCTGCTCCCAAGGGGAGGCAAGAGAGAGAGAGAAAAAGAGAGACCTAAGAGTTTAGAAGGAACTAAAATACCTTAATGAAATAATAATAAAATAAGAAAAAGAAAAATAATGAAATATAGACAAAACTACATCAAACTCCCGGGATGACAATCACATCACCAGCAGGCGCTGGGGAAGTCCAGACNCGTGCTAAAAAGTAAAGTTACTGAACAAAATTGGTCCTGATTTACCTCAAACCAGGACATAAATGCATAGTCATTTAAGTCTAGACAACATGCTCCTGCTGCAGGTCACTGTAAGCTTATGTGAAATTGCAGAAAACTGAATGGATGAAAAGTCTACAAAATCACAATTTTCTATTTAAGATTTAAATTTGTATGTCAATAATTTATATTTCCCATTATAAACAGACTTTAGAAAACAGAAAAAAATTGTCTGCAGGTTTTTATTGCACTGGAAGAAAAATGTACTTTAGAGGTTCTTTTTTCCATTAATCCAAAAAGTTATAAAACAGTGCAAGGATGGTATATTTAATTTCTTATTCAAGTGAAACGTTCTTCTCCTTCTTCTTACCTTCCTTATCCTCTGTTCTTCCAGTCTTCCTACCCACACACGTATGTTTTGTCAGCAACTACTTCAAGAGTACTGGATGTGCACATTCCCATCAAAATTGGGTTAAAATAAAGGCCACTGAGTTTCGAAAGTCCCTTCCAATCCTCTTAAAAGAAAAGTCTTGGAGACTGAGCCAGATGAAGTTCAATAAAAAGGTGTTCAAAGTAGCATGCAAGGATGTCTTTGATGCTATTACAGTCCACATCTGTGCTCAAAGCCATCTACAGCACACACTTGCTTCCCAACTGCCAGCACACAGTAGGGTTCGTATTAGATGTTGCGTAGTTGCCCTTTAGCTGTCCAGCAAGGCTAATACTTTGGCTTTACTATACATGCATTGACTACCTTATCCCACCTGTGGTCTAGAATCCTGTATGCTTGCCTTGGACTTGCTTGAGATGCTTTACCCGTTTGAACTTGCTCCACATGACATGCCTCCTGAACCATTTCAACCTGTCTTCTTGGACACAGATTTTACTTGAACACTATGCAGGTAGAAAAGCGTGCCCATGAAGTTTGGTTGCTATCAGCAAGACAGAAAAAAAAAAATATGCAAAAAGATGGTTAAGCAGGAAAGGAAAAGTGATATAATGGGAGGTCTATATCTTTTCTCTCGCAGGGTTTATGCCCTGTGATTACAGGAAGATGCTTGCTCTCTCTCAGCTCTCTCCCCTTTTTAATACCAGGGAGCTCATATTTCACATGTGAAAGAAATGAAAAAGATTTAATTAAATAGCAACATATCTTAGGAGAAAACATACCCCGACACACTGATGTCTTATCTTTAGTCAAGCCAAATGGACTTTTAGAGGGGAAATTGTTTACAAACTGTAATCCATCAAGCAATGTTTATAGAGTTTAGCACCACAGATCTGCATATAGCAGCTCATCACAAAATAGCAAACACCAAAAAGCATGCTTCAAAGAGTGAATGAGACACAGAAATAAGATGCAGCTCACCAAGTCTCTGGCAATGCATTTTAAGAAGTCAATCTCTGTGAGATTGTTCAAATGTTTGAAAAAAAACTGCATATTTTTTGGCCATCCCAAATTATTTTTCTTACTGTTACTTGCACCTGCTGCACTAAGGGTCTGAGCTTTTGCGGAGACAGGGAGAGGTTACTGCATTTTTCTCATAATTTCAGTTTAAAACTGAAAGGTTGTCTATTGCTTTTCTTAAGGAAACTGGAATGGATTCACTGTTTCTGCTAGAATTAAAAGTCCCAAACATAGACTTTTTTGGTTGTTCGAGGCAGACCTTAGCTGAAAACAGTATTTCGTGAGGGGTTACCACAAAGAAATGACCCTAACCTTTTATTAGCCTCACATAAAGATAAGGTGATGAATGGATGTGTCTACAGACATGCATGCACTCAGAGAGAAAAAGGGAACTGATTAACAAGCATCTTCACAGAAAGTCATCTATGTTGAAGATTGATAATCTGTAAAGCACCTCTGACCCCAGTGAGACCGAGGTCAGAATTTCCACCTGCCATGACAATGCTGCTAAATTGTTGGGTCTTGCTTTTCTTCCGACTGGGGTCTTAAGCGGTGGTGTTAGCGTGATGATTCCTGACTGCTGTCAAAACTTAATTGTGGAAGCCGATTTCTTCATTAACATTTCGTGTATATAGGACATACAGTGTATTCCTTGTAATTCCAGCTTAAAGTGAAAAAGCTTGTTGCTCTTGCACATATTAAAATGTTAACATTTAACAGAATGTTAAATTTCTGTTCTAACACATTTATTCAGGTGAGGGTGAAAAGTTTGAATAAAAATACTGAGTTAAAATCTTTCTGTCTGAAAATTGGGGACACAAACTAGTTGAAATATTTGACAAACTTATGTTGAATTTATAATATTGTTTTGGAGACTTTCTAATTGACACCTGTTTATGTTATTCTTGGGTTTGTTGGGGGTGAGGGCTTTATTTTAACATCGAAATAATGGTTTATTTGTTGTGGAATTTCACAGAATCAAAGGGGTCAGAAGGGACCTCTGGAGATCCTCTAGTGCAACCCATTTAAAATTTAAAAAAAAAGATAAAATATTCTGTTTCAAGTTGCATAAACGTCAATGAAAAGTTAATAAAAAGCTATTTATTGAAAATTATTTTGAAAATAATATGTTTCTTGTTAAGAATGGAGTTTTAAAGTATCTGCACAGCTCTAAATTCTAATTAAAAAATTACTACTTTGGTACTAAAAGCTTACAAATGCATTTTTCGATATGTACATGAAATATATTTTAATTTAAACTGAATGTTGTTACAACTTGAAGCAATTTAAACTAAGATTGATTATGGTAGGAGTTGTACAAATGCAAAAAAGGGAATTCTTGAGACTAATTACTCAAGTTCTAACCAGCTCAGACAATGGAAATATTAATCTAATTTTACAGGAGGGAAATCAGCACACCAGTTTAAATGACTTGACTGGAATGATAATGATTCAGTTCTTCAGTGACAAATACCGCACAGTATTACCTAGGACCACAGAAAGTTTTCCAGTACTCTGCAATAGCTTTGTGAAACTCAGAATTTAATTTCAATGTCTTCAACAGAAATATGCAGTTCAATGAAAGAAAACAGCCAGCTTAACTGTATGGACACGAAATATGCTTTATGTATTTTGCAGTTATTAGAGAAAGGGGGAAAACAGCACAAAAAAAGTACCAAGTGCATTCTTACTGCCTAAAGCTTTTCATAGTCTTTTTTCTCACACAGAGCTTTTGAAACAAAATTAAGCAAAACCAGAAACATTCCAGAAAGATGGGTAATTGTTGAGTGCCTTTTTTCACGAAGAGAGCTACCAGTGATCTGCATAGGCAGTTTAATACAANTTCATTAAGGTATTTTAGTTCCTTCTAAACTCTTAGGTCTCTCTTTTTCTCTCTCTCTCTTGCCTCCCCTTGGGAGCAGAGCAGGAGAGAGCGAGTATCTGTCATTCCACCTGATTGGGCCAATCTGGACCAAACCACGACAACTTACTACTTATGCTTCAAGAAAGGCACATCTGACCAGGTGTGTGTGTATGCATTAGTTTAAGATATGAATCAATTTAAGTACCTTTTAACATGCTTATTTCTCTTAGTGGCCTGTACTTCTTATTAATTTTTTTATCTTCCTTGAAGCTGACTAAAAAGTAGGTTTACCAGAGGTCTGGGACCTAAGAGTTGCGAGCCTCAGTGTTGTAAATCAACAGGTTTCCAGGGTCACACGGGATCTGGTAATTACTAGGGGTCTGATTAAGGAAAGTGTTGAATGAGGTAGCTGCTTTCAGGAGCAGGAGGCTGTGCTCTGTGGTGAAGATCTCTGCCAGTCACCACAGGGCTGGGCTGGATGACTTTACTGGCAGTTTCCAAGCCATCCTACAACTCTGGGCACGTCCTTTCCTAGCATGCATGGCTGCATCTTGCTGCATGCTGCCATCCTGAAGCATGCCAGGCCATTACGTACATGAACTTTCATTGCAAGCAGGAAACTCCTGTAAAACACAGTAAGCCCGTGATGTTATTTTTCTTCATTTGTGTTGTTGCAGTGCTTTGAGATCCCGCTTGAAATAAGGATTCCCACTGTGCTTACTGCAGTCTGTTCTTATGTTGTAAACAGGACAGAGAAATAAACAGGGAGAAAACTCTGTACAGAAGGAAAGTTTTGATTTGGAGAGGTTGATCCACCTGTCCAAGGCACATTACAGCTTAGGATCTTCTACTACTTGTGGTGGCCATGTCCTGAGTCCTACAGAACCAGTTGGTTTTAGCCCCCAACCAGCTAAAGCTGGATTTCTTTCCTATCGATACATCAGCAATTTTCCAGTACCATAAATACAGCATAAATATTATTTATGTATGTATATGTCCAGATACAGATACAGACATGTTTAGTGCTTACAGATAACATTTAAAGAACCAAAATTGTCCTGGTCACAGAATAGAAAATTTCTCATAATCTAAGCCTCCGAATATGCCAGACTTGATATTTCCAGAAACATTTCTAAGTTCTGAGAAACCTTCTAAATTCAGTGGATTTTTTTCAGCCAGTCTACTGCTGAAACCTTGGATTGCCAGCTCTCTCTGACCTGTTCTTTAAGATCTTTTCCTCCTGTCCTGTCGTTCTGTGACATTCATAAAAGTGAAACTCTATGTCTAAACCAGTGATTATACATAAAAAAGGAATCATGGCCTGTCAAGAAAATGACATTCTCTTTTCCTTATCACATTTGATATATGAAAGGGGGTTTCTCATCCCTATTTCACTTATTAATTTCTTTACTATATTCAATAATATTTTGCACTTAGTGGTTTTCAACTGAAGATCATAAAGCAGTTTGGAAGCATATAGAAATTCATATTACCTGTTATGTAACATCTGAGACAAATGGGCTGGAAATAATTTAATCCGGGGCAGGAGGGGAATTGCCAAGGATTTTGTTCAGTAGCAGAGGGACTTGATAGAAGGGGATTCAGAAATGCATGAGCTAATTTTGACAGGAGAATTCAGGCAGCTGGTTTGAAACATCCAGATCTGAGTGATGAATGTGTGATCCTGTCACCTTCCCTTGCTGCCCTCTCCCTCAAGTCACTCATATGCACCTTCACCCCTAAAGACAAGAAACTGATGCTCCCTGACCTTTCTCAGCTCCTCTGCAATTTCTGGTTGTTGACATGAGGCAGGAAGATGAAGCACCTGTCCTGCAGTTCAGACAAGGGTGGCAGTCAACATGAAGTGGTTCTAGCAGAGCCACGTAGTTCACTGTCCTTTGTGACTTAAAAATAAGTAATATTTTTTTCTCCCTTTTTGTTTCCATCTAACAGCTATGGCTTTAACTATGCATCAGCCTTAGCTTTCAGAACATGTCAGCACTGTTTTAAGTGATCAGTTACCAAGTAAAAACAAGAGCTATGCTGGTATTGAGCTAGCATGCATTACGTGTGCAAAACACAGCTTAATGCCATACACAAATATAATTTCCTATAAAAAACTGGAGTCTGCAAAAGAAAATGGGTAGGCACCACAGATGGCTGTTCAGTTAATTTTCAGATCTATTCAGGGACCTTAAGAGCCTGAAGCAGAGATTAGTACAGTCTCCCAGTTGCACAGGTCAGAATAATGGTGAACAAACTTGGTCTGCTGTACATCCCTTGCTGGTGACAGACTGTACATGCAGCTAGGGCCCTTGAGACCTCATCCAGGTTTTGTTCCATTGATTTTAGTGCAGGTGATGACCTTGAAAGAAAATAAAGGACAAAATGCATGGAAACAAATGTATTTTAAAAATTCTTCCTCTATAAACACCTACACAAATATATAAATAACATTTTCAATATCAAGATGTCTTCTGTCTGTTTTTCGTGCTCTTACAGTATTCTGTAACAATACCATATAACACAAGACTGTTGTGTTACTGGTATTGAAAGAATCATATTGCTTGCTTTCACTGGATTATTTTTTAGTGTCTTAATTACAGTAAATTAGAATAATTAGAATGAAATTATATGAACCCTACAATTCCCTATAGCCTTTATGTTGCTTTTTTAAAATGATAATGAATGTAAATGTAAATCATCAATATATTCTCACTACCTTTTAGTTTTTATAGCCAACTTTCTATTTCACAATTTTGCTCTAGACAGAATTCTGTGCATTCAGTATTAAGAACAATATCATGTAATATTTCAGCAGAGCAAAGAATGTTAATTGAGCTTTTGGTGAACCATAATGCAGATAAAACTTAGCAGTGGGCAATTTCCTAATAATGGATAACAGAAATGAAACAGGCTTCTGTAAAACCTCTCACACTTAAATGTATAGCTTATTACTCATGGAATAATAAAACAACATAAAATGAAATGAAATGAAATAAAAGAAAACAAAACAAAACAAAACAAAATGGAGTGTGCTCAAAGTGTAATGACCATATAGAGGAGCTGAACACTGCCAATTGTAATAGGAGCTATCTTGTTCCTCTTCAGTTTAGGATTTTATTTTGTTTTTTGAAATTAAAAGCATACATACAACGCCACACTATCTGCAATAGTTCTTTTCCAGTTTCATGACTGGATCACTGTTGTAGCTGAATGCCCTCCAGCATTATGCAACATGACTAACAATCTGTCACCTGAGATTAATTTTCTCTCTTATCTTTTCCTGAAGGAGAGTAATTGTGTTTGTAGTACAGTTATATTTGTAAGGTTTCCTCCCTCACAGTCTCTATTAGTACACACATTTGTCTGCATATTCATATTATAAAAGTTGTGTTGTTAATGTGCATTTTGCTACTAGAGCAGAACATGGAAGTTCATGTGGTAGCTCTGCTGCTATTCGTAGATGTTGAGAGAAATAGTTTACCTGTTGGTGCACAGCCTTTTATCCCTGATTTAAAGCGAGCCGTTTCCTCGTAAAATGTCCTCCAACATCACGCTATAACTATCTTTATGCCCAAGAAGGAAATAACTAATTTAAAAAACATGGGAGGGAGACTGTAATAGCCCTTATAAAGGATTAAGGGAAAACAAAGAAACCCAAGAAGATGGTTCTTTCCCCAGGGCAGCCCAGAAGGCAATCTGCTCTTGTGGTAGTTCCTGAAAAACACAGAAATGTGGCTGTGCCAGGGGAACGTCAAAGGAGCCTCTCCAGCTTTGGACACTGTGAAGATAAATAACTGCAGGAAGACAGTACCCAAATTCTTATATGTTGGTCATTAAACTATGGTCACTTAAAGAGTTGAGTTCAAACCAAAACAGGTCAGAAATGAACAAACCTCATAATTTACTTACAGCCTCATAAGAAGAAATTGCAAAAAAAGAGATAATATACCAAAAATTTTCCTTTCCACACATTCTCATGAACACAACAGCAAGAAGATACCCAACCTAACCTGTGGTAGTGTGTTTAAATCCAGCTATGTGAAATGTCTTAACTTCTGGAACTCATTTCCATAGGTTTTGGGGCCAACTAAATCACAGGTGGATTCCAAAACTAGACAATGAAGTGATGATGAAAACATGTATGATAAAATAAAAAAAAGGAGGAAAATAAAAGCTAAAGTCCTTTGGAGAACAAGCCTGTCATTAACTGGCTAGGCTTAGCAACAAAATGTCATTTGAAACACTGCTGTTTTATACTGGGTATGCCACCACCCTTTCAGACTTCTGTTATTTGCACTGCTGTGGAAAAACACGTGAATGAATGAATCACCAGTATATTTCCGTATAGCTGCTGATATGTTTCATTATTTTCTGTGTATACAAAAAAAATCTTAAATTTAAGCCAGAAAGTGAGTGAATTCAGTGTTTTAGTCTTGTATTATAGGTGAATTTGAACTTATTTCTTTGGATTCATAGTAAACATTTGTTAACACAGTTGACATAAAATTTTGCTGGAAAGCTCATTAACTTATCTACAATCTAGACACAAATTAAAAGGAGGGCAATGGATATGCAAGGTTAAAAATATATTTTCATCTCTACATTGGATGGCTGTGAGAGGTCTCTCTTTTTACTGTGTGAAATATTGCTGTAAATGCACTCAGCTGAAGGTAGAAGCGTATTTCAGTTGGAAGGTGGGGGATGGAAGGTTAACTATGGAGTTGGCTTCTGAGCTGATGCCCAGAAGAGTGTGGGCTCTAACACGGCATTTGTAGAACCATGAGAAATGTCACAAGCCCTGTAGAGTACGGGAATGAGGATTTGTAGATAGTGTTTATGTTTTTGAACAGCTGCCTGGCATGCTTAGACTTCAGATGGTAAATGTTATCATGGCAGAAAATCCAAGAAAGGAGAATGGCCAAGGTTGGTGTATTCTAAATTTAATTAGTGGCTATTTTAGCCAGGATTTTGAGACAGTTGCATTGACTGCTCTCAGGGCTCTTGTCAGTCAGGAGCTAATAAGGGGATGTAGAACTGTCTTGTCCTCGAATGAGAAATCTCAGTATGGTAGTTCAAATCAACTTTGGGGCCATCTAAAGAGCATATGGATACTTTATGTACAATAGCAGATGGTAATTATGATTGGCATAACTCTTGCCCTTTAAACAGCAACAAAATGACAACTGTTCTCCTTATTCCCTGCTCATTCACAGAACATCTGTTCCAATAAAATATGCTACCGCTTTAGTTACAGTAGCTGCTTTTAACATTATAGACTATCTTCTATTAGTCAAATGGTGTTACAACCCTTAAAGAAAAGAGCTCTAGACGTAAAACCACAATCCGTACAATGATTACTCACATTGTAAATAAGTCTAATCTGACTATGTACTTTCGCCCTCAGTCTTCAGTTCTTACTACCTGAAGATGCATCCAAGGATGGAAAGGCTGGAAATAAAGCTTGTGTTCCTTACTTCCTTCTCAGCTCTTCATTTTAATGTGCAACATGCGCATCCAAAGAAGGCACAGAATCCTAGGACTCTTACTATAAAGTAGGTTTGGGCTTAGTTTATGCTGACATCCAAAGATAAAATGAGCTCAAAAAGCTCAAAAAGAATAGGAGAGACATGAGTTAGGCAATGCAGTGTTCCACCATTACATCCATCTCTAGTTAATCACAACTCTTGAGGAGATGAGCTGTGAACATTTTTGCTCACTCATGTCAGTTTAGTAATATACCACTATGATATTAGAACTAAGTATAGACTGTCATTAACTACTGCATAAACAGAACTACCAAGGGAAGTTTTCTAGAAGCAGTAAGTTTGGGATATGAATGCTGATATTACACATTCTTGTCTGTATCTTTCACATAATACAACGTGATGTAGCTGGATATGGATAAGGAGTCCATATCTTTTCTGGCAACTAAACTTTTATCATTTTTTTCTGCATTTAATCCTTGATGTGCACTCATATCAACTTTCTTCAGATAAACTTCATTTCATGGTATTTTCATTAAGTCTTAATTTGTTTCTGTATTTGCTCCTCAGAATGACCCCTCTTACTGCAAGGAAAGAATTGCAGGAAAGGATGGACATTTTGCCCTCCTTATTCTTGCATTTTCTTGTGAGCTCAGTTGTGAAAAGATATAATTAAAAGCCTGGCCAGATATAAAAAGATACACTAGACCAGCATCCTCCTGGTTACAGAGGTTTGCTAGTGCAGGGTTTGCTTTGCCCAAAAGTAGAGACTTTTGTGAGACAGGACTTTACGTTTTGAAAGCTGCTCCACAGTCCTTCCTGCCTGGGTGTTTAGGCTGGGCACTAGTCTGGGCTGCCTTTGGTAACGGCTGCCTGGATCTCACCAGGAAGAGAGAGCTCTGATGCAAGGAGGTGTGCAAAGACCATGCAACAGAAAACCCACGTGTACAAACGCGTGCTTCTGCCCAGAATAACTATCCAGTGGGTGTGTATGACATGGTAAGTGGAGGTTGTTACCCACGTTGTTTCCTGACACTGTTTTTGTCTCTCTTTACTTCCAAAGCTGCCCTATGCACCCTTAGGTGTACACAATGATCAGTGCTGTGAGTAATTCCATATTGCCAGAAAAATCGGTGCTCCTGACCAATTATGTCTTATAATCTGTTTCGATCCTTAGCCAGTCCTGTTTTGAGACGCCCTACTGTGCAGTGTTTGTAAACCCTGAGTAGGTCTATAAGTATTGATGTCTGCTCAGCTGTAAGAATTACTTGCACTGTGCTGTTTCCTGAGCTCCTGATTTTGTCCTCTGATGGATGAAGGAGAGGAGAATTTAAAAATGAGTTCTATTTTGCCGCAGAGAACAATATGCCATGAAGGGATATTATCAGTTCTGATTTGTGTGCTGACTGCCTGGAGTGTGATTGATCACTAGCAAATGAAGGTATCATCCCTCTACTTGTTCAGATGCAGTGTCTAAGAAATATCCAGATTAAAGCAACATCCCCAGCTTCTTCTCCATCCCCCACAGCCTTGTGCATAAGTGTTCATGATTAAAGGATGTAAGCGTAAGCAGATTCAGTGACCAAACTGTGGAATAAGAAATGCAAAGATACTCTATGCTAAAAAAAGAAGAACAGCATTTGTAAATGTTTGCCAGCCCTGTTTTTACAATGAGAGTGCATTCTGTTCCCTCTCTGTTTTACCAAGTCTGGCCAAAAAGATGTCTGTAGAGCATAGTCAGTCATGGGGATGAAGAATAACCGGTTTCTTTTTAATCAAATAATGGAATCTGCTTGCAGTAACAGATAAGCAGCCATTTTCCACAGCAGCATCTTGCAGCTGTTCCTCCAAATATGCCGATTTCTATTCCTCCATCAAGAACATAAGAGGAACAGGAGCTAAAATAAGGAATGGAATCTGCCCACCCTCTCACTTAAAAGTGAGCTTTGCAGGTTAAAGGAGAAGAGGAATGCAACTGCTAGATAAAACTGGCCATCTGTCTCCTTTTAAATAGGCCCCCCCCCCCCCAACACCCAAGGTATCAGAGATTCATTTAAATTTAAAATTAATTGAAATTCATGTGATCAAATACGGTATGGACAAACCATATAGTGTATAGGCAGCCATGTGTTACTGAAATCTTCACAGTTAATTAAAAAAAATGTTTAGATTTGTTTCCTGAAGAAATTAAGCTTATGTGATCACTCAGCATACATGTTCATAAAAGAATGCTTTTATATATATATATATATATGCCTCTGGCCAATAATGTTTTAAACTCATTGGTCAATTCTAAATAAATTAAAAAGAAGGGCTGAGGAAGAAGAATTATAAATTCCCCAAATCGTACTCTGAGAATAAAGGGTTGGAATAGATAAGGGGCTCAGCTAACATGAAAGTGAGATGACAGAGTGTTTTTTTCACTTTTTAAAAAATATGCACAAAAAAGTGTCTATAAAGAAAAAGGTTTTGACTATGAATTTGTTTTTGGTATTTGCACATTATTGGATAGCAAAGTGCTGTTTTCAAAATTAAATTAGAGCACTATTCTCAAATGTATTTAAATAGGTTTTACAGTCTAAGCTTTTGCCACTGGGGACACTTTAGTCCACGGTTGCTTTTGAATTTACACAATGGGGCAGATGTGCTTTATGATATGTCATTAATGCTTGTTTCCAGCTGCCCAGACCCGGGAGCCAGCTGGAGAATATTATATCTTCTTCCCTCTTTGTATACTTGAGTTTCCTTTTTCAAGAAAGTCTGGCAGGCAGAAGATGATGGTCCTTGGTCAGGTCACATTCTGGTACAGAAAGGGGATGTACCCTGGGTTTGGCTCAGGGTCAGGAACGGCATCGGTTCAAGCAATGTATTCCTGTCCCTTTGTGTAAGCGTGGTCACTGAGATACAATCTGCCAAAAGCTGGAGCCAGTTTTGCAAAAATGGGGCATATGCTCCTAAAAATCTTTAATTTTCAAGCCTTATCCTTAGTCTGAGGTAAATCTGAGCCAGAGCTCTCTGCTTGACTGCAGCTATTTGGCTGCTTTTTGACCCTGGACACTATTAAAGGCAATGGATCGCACATAAGCTATTAATTTTCTACATCATGAAGCATCTTCTCCAAAGCCCTTCTGAAATTCCATGGTAATAGTTAACTCTTTATAGTCTCTAATCTTTGTATGTTTCAGAACCTTACTACTTATAATAATTTTTTTAGCAGTAACTTTGTACTAGGTTTTACACTTCACAAATTACTCTCCATTTTGAATATTTTTATTGATATAAATATAACTATCATTATTATTTCCATGGTTACAATGGAACTGAGCAGGTTTTTTTGTTGTTGTTGTTTTTTTTAAAAATGAACTAATTAATTTCCTGTAAGGTTTTTTTTCCCATTAAAACAGTGTACTTATTTTTGATCAGCTGCAGGAAATTGTAGATATTTAATAAATTCACATTTAATAAATTGTCTCTCTGCAACTTTTGCACCAGCTTCAGGCCTCAGAAAATTTGTAGAAATTGTGAAACCAGTCAGTGGTCTCTAGGTAGGCTGAAACCTGTGTCACCCTGGCTAGGAAGGACCCAGGCAGAGGTGTGAGAACTTGTCAGATGTTGTTCTTTTGTCTGAGGGCACGTGCTTTGTTGCTGTGTCCAGGAAGCATTCCTGGGATGTGCGAGCCTGGTGTGTCAGACTGTATCATCACAAAACCAGGCAGTGCCCCAGGCAGTGCCCCCGCCACAGAGTCTGAAATCTGAGCTAAAGCCCTTTGAGGCAAAGAGCAGAATGGCATAATGCAAAGGGCTGCTGCCTTCTCCTGGTACTTTGGTGGACCCACGGCCTTGAGCACTGAGGGAAAAACAGGAGTCACTTCCATGGACAAAAGAAGCTTCCTATTGTTATACTGTGCATAAAAATGCTAAGAGGGGAGGCATATCTTTATATTTACCAGAAACATGAGTGCTCTGGGAGCTTGAATGAGTCAGTGAAAGCAGGACTGTGCATTAGCACAGAAAGGGTTATTTGCGAGCAAAGAGGGAGGAGGAAAGCAGCGTCTCCTGCACTACATATTTTCTTTTCCCTTCTCCCTTGCAGTCTGCAGTAGCATGGGGAGATGAACAGGACAAGGAAGCCTCCTTTGAGCCCCAAAGATTTGCAGCTATTTCTCACTATAAGCGTGGAAGCTGCAAGGAAGGATGTTGTTGTACTTACCTTGAAACAAACAAACAAAAATACTAATAGTAAAAACAAACAAACAAAAAATCCCTCAACAAAGAAGCTGAAACTTAGACTTGTAATAACATAAAACCAGCTCAAGCAGATGAAAAGCATTAAACAAAACAGTTGCAGTGAATGTGAGAGGTGGGGTGAGGTGGTCTGGGTCAAGGGGAGTACTCAGTTTGGAAGACAGACATGGGAATGATGATGTTTAAATCCTCACATTTCCCTGGTACATCTCCAGACGTAGACAAGGTATAACCAGTGAATGCAGCCAGTGAGGGCTTGCCAGAGGTATGACACAGAGAAATGCCCATGTAAGCAACAAGAAAGAACAAGGCATGATGCTTGGAAAGCATTTTTAACCTCTGTCCCTCACTGTGGTCTCCGTTTCATGATGACAAATGGCTGGTTTTGTGGACAAATTTTACTTTCTACCACCTAATATTTTTTGGTTGTATACATCAGATGTGAACCAAGCAGTGAAATGCCAGGCACAATGAGAGATGTGCAGAGTTCAACCCTGTCAGACTGGGCAGTAGGACGTCTCCACAGGACTGCAGCTCTCCCAGGCAGCTGTCCCTCCCCTCCTCTGCGGTGTAGTGTGTCATTGTCCCCGAGTCCCCC
>VYXH01012194.1:95643-108182 GCA_013397275.1 Burhinus bistriatus | reverse complement strand
TTTTTTTTTTTTTTAATCTCTGGCTTTGAGTAAGCCTAAGTCTTGGGATATCTACAAGTGGATTATACCTCCCCAGTGCATAAAAGAAGGTGAAACTGTATGCAAACTCTTTCTTGTACTTCTTCCATAGAATTTTTCCTCCAGGGAACAAACTTTCTGTTTGCTCAGCCATTCTGTGATGCTGTGATTCTGAACTGGCTGGGGAAGAAAAGACAGTGCAAGTTAGGCTGGGTTACAAGGCCTGTGCAGTCTCTGGATGATGAAAGAAATCCTTGTGGAGCACATGCATGTTTATGAGGGGCAGATCACTGATATTGCCAGCATAATGTAAAGGTCTTCATAACTTAACTCACTGAAGTTACTTGTGCTTTTTTCACTTTGAACCTAACCTTCACCACAATTCTTATTTTGGGAGCACATGTTTTTTTAGGAAGTTCTTTTGGAAATGACAGAGTGCAATGCATGCTTGTATGCAGTAGCATTCCTGAAACAGGTTCCTATCTGAACAGTGGCATGTCAAGTCTGCTTCTTGCCTGCTCTATCTCACATTGGACTTAATTAACGTATGCAATTGAATGAAGACCTAAAATGAACTCTACTGTAACTCATTCCTTCTCTACCAAATACTCCTATGTTCAGCATATGCGTACAGTGGAAAAAAAAAGTAGTCCATCATCTCCAGCTGTGTGAAGCTGGTAATGATTACCATTAGCTGGGTTAGTCCTCCTGAGTTCTTGTGTGAAACGACATGTTTGTACTTCCACCTACTGAGATAAAATATCAGAATCCTTTTGGTAATTCTTGCAAAACAGGGTAGGTCTGCTGCTCTTAAAGAAAAATGAAAATTATTGCTCATTACAGAAGGAATCGCTAGTCATTATTTCCATTGTCATCTTTTCTTTCTGGAAACCAGACCCTGTAGACAACAAACGTTGCTAGGGCTGGCTATCCAGAAAAGTTTTACATTTGTGCTACTTCCACTCCTTAGTGAGATCTTTACACTGCCTGTTTCTTTGTTAGCAGTGCACTACCCAAGTCCTCATGTGAGATTAGTTTACAGTGATTATTTTGGTGGTGGAACTGATTGCTCATCCAGTTCTAAGACAATCATCCCAGTTTCCAAAGAGGAAGCAAACTTTAAAGAATAAAAAGAAAGTCCTTTCTTCAAACCAGCAGAAAATAAAGGTAACAGGGATAACAGGAAAAACGGGGACTGGAAAGAGACAGACAGGAGAGGGAGAACTGAACAAAGGATTGAACGTTTGGCTTCGTGGTGCTTCCTGCAGTCCCGTGAATCCTTAGTTCTGTTTCTGTTAGTGCTGTTGTCCTGCCTGTTCACTTTTGTTTTGGAAGGTTTTATTTTCTCCAAGGGTTTCTCTTGTGCAAGCAACTCACCTGTGGGCCAAACTGAGGAACAAGGAGGGGACGAGCATGTACAGGCAGCAGAGGGGAAAGCGAAGGGTGTGACTGCCAGCACCAGCCTCATCACTATAAACTGTGGTGGCACTTTATGCAGCGCCACAAGAGCAGAAGAACATGGCTCTGCACAAGTTCTGTGTTACAGAGTTGTTTGCTAAGGTCTGATTTTCCATGAACATAATTGATCTAACTCCCAAATTCCAAACTCCAGAAAAATATTCCCTTTGGCACTGCAGATAAGGCATATAGGAATGAAGAAACAGCAAAGGCCAAGAAGTCTCAGTAGCCCTGGCAGGCTATGCGTCCAGAAACAGTGGGGCTGCCGGTAATCCTTTTTTGCAGTCTTTGTTATACATTATGCTCCTCTCGGAAGAATGTCTGGATCGGGAAAAGGTCATTGCCAGGGGAAGGAGACTGTGCCTCCCTGAGGAAACAAATTGAGCCTGTCCAGACAAGGGGAATTTCTGGGAGTCACAGGCTGTGGTGGACAAGAAGAGGATTAGAAACGGACCATGGAGGTCTTGACCAGGAAAGGTAGGGTCTCCCTAGGCACCAGAGCGAAGTGGGCATTGTGATCCAACTCAAACCTACAATAAGTCTACTGAAGAAGCAAGGATCTGCTCACAAGGACAATGTTGGCAGAAAAGTTGTGTGTGAACCCTTTATATTTCTACTATGTGACCTAATTGTTCTGACTTTCCTTACAGAGTGAATTTTTGTAAATCATATTTTAACAAAACCTGGATTACTGAACTGAAAAGCTTTTTGTGCTTTGGGGGAAGCAGGCTGTAGGAGGAAGTTTAGCTAGGTCAGACTCAAAACCCTGGCTGATCTGGCATCCCAGCAGAATCCCAATTGACAGACAAGAACCAGAAACTCAGAGTTTGTACCAACTTTTTACTGGATGTTCTAATGCGCCTTCAGGTCTAGTTTTGCCAGTGATTCAGACCAAAGGCTTGCTAAAGCATGTACAGGCTCCCATGCAGCCTGTGTGTCCTTTCCATGGGAACCAATAACATATAGTTCCAGAGGATTTCCACCTCACATCTGGGACAAAGGTGGGGCATGTTTCTGGATTTGAGCTCTGAGAAACACTGCAGCATCCCTTTGTTTAGATACAACCAGTGTTATCAGAAACATCTCCAGCTTGAACAAAGATGCATACCGGGCTGTGCATACTGTGCACTTTGCAGTAGGAGCAAAAAGGCTCTTCTCTGGCATGGCAAGAGAAAACACTTTGCGTTATTTGGGATTTTGGGGAGGAGGGAAGGCAACTTATATCTGCAAGATAAAACCTATGGAATATCTTTCTTCTACAACAAAGTTAACAAACACACAACCCAGAATTTTGCCAGAGATTACATAAGTGAGGTAATTGCCTAGGAGAAAAGAAGAGGAAATCGGGTGTGTTAACATGTGTAATAAATAACACATGTTTCCAAGCCGGATGTTTTCCTCTAGCACTATGCAAAGAGGTTGCACAAGAAAGGGGGTCATTTTAATTATATTGTTTTATTCGGTCCAGCAAGAAGATAACTTGAATTTCAAGAAAAACTGTGCCAGAGGGTGGTTGATTTTTTTTTTTTTTAAAAAAAGAAATAATCTTTTTCTTCTACACGGTTATCAAATAACTTTAATAGCTTTTTAAAGTGTAATTCAGGGATCATACAGGCATAAGGCAGTTTCCAACTGCAGACTCAGTCTGAGTAAACCAGACCATGAAATAATACAATGTTATTTACTGTTGCCTTAGGAAAATAAGCACTTTAAAATCTTATTTTTAAAAATGAAGCCTGCATGCTTAAGGAAGATAATTTCAGAAGAAAAAAAAACCCCAAACAAAAAAAGCAAAGCTTGATCATCCGCATTTTAGAGTAAAGGAAGCCTATAAATAATAACAATTCATTGGTGAGCTAAAATTGAGATAACTGGTGGAAGAAAGACTGTTTTGGTGACCTCTTTTAAGGGAAAAGAGAAAAATCCTTTCACATGAACAGGATGAAAAGTGAGACATATCTCCAATCTTTGAAGATCATCTTCACGGCCTGGAAAGCCCTGAGCTTTGCTAGGAGAAGATGGCAATGAAGGTCTGAATAGGCACATGGTTGTGCCCATGCTGATTTGCAGTCACATTTGAACCGAAAAAAAAAAAAGTTTTTTCTTGGTTACAGCGACAGAAATACACTGAGAAGACTGTTGCTTCTTTTAAAGGCTGATTGGTTATTGCTGCTGCAGCTGACCAAGCACAGACTGTTTTGTGTATGTGTGTGTAGCAGAGGTCCCATGGGGCAAGCAGGCCCACAGCAGCCAAGGTCCTACCTGCAACAACCCACAGCGGAAGCGTGAAAATGAAGTTACTCTGCTGCCCTGGTATGTAAACAGTTGGTGTGTATGGTGAGAACCTGCTCATGCTTAATGGGAGTTAGGCAGGGAGATCAAGGCTTAAGTAGAGTAATTGTTCAACAACTGAAGAAAGTAAACAGAATAGGGCCAGTCTGGGGTGGACAATGGTGGAGGAACTTTGGGCACAAAGCTGCTCATACTGTCAATAAGGCCAATGTTGGCTAGGAAACCATACTGGAAATAACAAATTTCGGTGGTGTAGCAAAATTGGGAGAAATAAGGAAAATGCAAATAAGAATATGTTGTTGGGAGGAGCTTGGAGGAACAGTGAGGGTGCAAGGATTGCAAAAATGTGGGACTGAACACAGAAAATTAAGTAGGAAAACAAAATTTAAGAATGGATCCTTAACTGGCAGGAGTGTGGGTGCCAGCAGTAATGCTGACTTGCATGCACCAGCTCATCAGGATGCCAGAGGGATCTCCTGTTCTACAGACATGCTGTCCAGACTTGGTGTAGAGGGAAATAGATTTGCACCTCCATACTTACAGAACTGTAATTCAGTAGTACTCAGATATGTGATTCATTAGACTTAAGAGCTGTACTTAACAGATCTATAGTCAAGCATAGTAGTCTGCATTATTATACAATAGTTAAGATTGCTGAGATCATTTATTCTTTTGCTGCTCTACCAATTTCCTCATGGTTTGCTCATTAATCAATAAACATGTTAATTAGTTGTCATCAGTTACACTGCAGCCTCTGATTTAGCTGTGGGTGTGTTGCCTTGCCTGCAAAGGGGTGTTGGAAAGGATATTGTCTTTCAGCAGCCTGTGGGGTTAAATGTGTATCACTCTGGGGGATCAGATGTGTCTTGCAGAGCAATTGTCTTCTGATGAGGTCCACCTTCGCCATGGTACCTCCCACTTGGCTTCCACAGTCAGGGACAAGCATAACCTAATGCTTAGCAAAGTAAGACCAAGCCTTCGCCTCACTGTTTAAAAGGTTTTTGCTGCTCTTAAAATGAAGATGCCCTTTTGCTATGAGCAAAATTCAGCTAATGAAGCATTTGGGAATGAACATTAGTTGTAATGCAAGGCAACACACAAATGAAACCCCAGTCACTTCTTGTTTCTCAGGCAACATTTTGCAGCATGTCATTCAAGATCAGATGATACATTATTCTAGGGACTTTTGTATCAACTGCTGTAATGGTGATTGCCCTATGGACTTTCATCATAGTGGCTAGAGAGGGAAACTCGGTGGGATGTGAAGTGGTTCTGCTGACTTCACCTGGCTTTTACTCATCTGTGTTATCCAGGAGATGACCTGCTCTGTCTTTACATACTTCCTTGCACTCCTTACAGTCTCAGTTATGCTCCTTCTGAATTAATATTATTCTAGAAATACAAAACTTGCATTACCTGTGGTAAATGCTACAGTCAGGTTTTTTTTTTGCTTTTAAGGATTTCTTTTTTTTAATTCTTTTTCAGTAACAAATGAGAATTAATTTTAAAGACTTTTAAAGACTTTGAAATACTTCTAAAGATGTACAATTCGTGATTTATAAAGAGAACAAAGGATGGGACAACAAAATGGAAGATAGGCTTGGGAGAATTACTTGAATGAGTAGAGATACATTTTTGTTATGGGTTGGCTGCCCATAATTTCCTTTCTACTAGATGTTCTAGGGATTATAGTGTTAGGACCCCTAACTTGCTGCATTGAGAATCTTCTTTTAATATTACTTACACTGAAATTAGCAAGTAAATGTATATGCCACGCTGATTTGACTGCACGCTTTTGCCTTACCTGTGGGTGCTGTTAATATTTTGTACATAGTTCAAAAAAAACCACCTCTGGCCAAAAATAGTGCACTGTTAGCAGCAGCAGTCTCAGGGAACAATGTGCGATCTTGTACTTATGTTCTGCTTTAGCCTCTGCTGTTTGGATTTTGCACTTCCTTTCTAAATCCATAAAGGCCAAGAAAAGGAGGAGCTGTGAGCTGTGTGCTGTTGGCTAATAATCTGGAGCTATTTCGGATCAGATGGCAAACTGATAACCACAGTTATCAGCGTGTTTATGCAGAGACCAAAATAAGAGGCAGAACAGGTAAATGTGGCTCTGGTCTGAATGATGAATCTTTTGATGTTGTGTGTCAACATAAGGTTTTGTCTCATCTCTTTTTCATCAAAAAGTTTTTTCACATGCAGTCTTTAACTTTTGATCTCAACACAACGTTCAGTTTGGGTTTACATGTAGCTATCTGCCTGGTACCACCTTGTACCTGAATCCCCAAAATGGAGAAACAATCCCTGGTAGGCACCTGCATTGCAAATTTGTTTTATATGCAGAAACATAGCCAGTCCATCTTTACAGTTTTGTAGTTGAATTTGATCTTACAAGCCAGCTCATCACAGAACAAAAGATCAGGTTTTAGACACCTTGGTTTCTCATAGAGGGTATAAAAACCTCCATGTAATTCAGCCACACTTCATTGCAAAGTTTACAGTCAAACTTTGTGTGAATCCTCAGATGTTCATGGCACACTGATGGATGTATCTCACTGGGAGAGAACTAAATGAAGGTAGTGATAGAGAAAGAAGAATTTAAACCTTGTGTTTACACGTGTTTTTTATGGGTGAGGGTTGTGGAAAGAACTGACTTGAGAGTCACAACCATTAGAGAGCCAATAATAAAATAAGTGGGTGGAATAAAAAGTGAGTTGTGAATATGTGTGCATATATATACGTACTGATTCAAAGTGTTGCCGTAGTTAAGTAGAGACGTAGTGACTTCATTTAATAACTATAGATCAGCTAATAACCAGTGGCTGGTGGAGAATGTTCACAACTAGATCATATGCACAGTATAAAGGCATCAAGAATCTTATCAGAAGATTTATCACAAAGCTCTGTAAATTTTTGGAAGTCTTTTTCTTATTTCTGCATCAAAAAGAACAGTTTTTGTAAAGTAGAAAAAAAGAAGAAAAAAAATTGCTCACATTTTAAAATGTGAGCGCTGACTTGTCATTACCGATCAACAACAAATCTATTTTTCACTCAGCTGTAAAGATAATAAAACTCTGGACTCTGTGTAACAAGAACTGCCCTTAACAAAAGACATTATTTGCATAGTGTGCATTTGGTCTGTTCTATAAATTTTTTAAATTTTTAATGCAGCTTTTGGTAATGAGAGGAGGTAGTTATTATGTGAGACCTCACAGAGTTGTTTGCTTCTACTAGAATGAGGATCACATATAAGTTGTGTACAGATTTTCTTTCTATTTCTGTGTAGTTACTAAATCATATATGAAACCTTCTTTTCTTCAACACAGCAGAAAAAAATAACATCTTTGCCCTTTAATCTAAATGAATGTCCAGAAGGCAGTAAACTCTGCCTTTGAGAACTGGATTTGTAACTCTTGCTTCATACTTTTCCCTAGCTAAAATACACATGCCATAAAATTCAGAGCTTGGCCTGTCTACTTACAATCAATGAAATACTTCAACCTCTGCATGACCTAGCTCTGATCTGCTATCAGCCTTAGGCAGCTTCTCTGTTTGTAGTTCACTTAAATATGTAAAAGAGCATAACTTGTTTCTTTCACTGAATCTGAATGTCTGGAAAACCCCAGTACCTTCGGTAAACTCACTTTAACTTTGGATGGATTAATTTCAGGACAGCCTTGCTGCATAACAGTATTTGGAGCAAAAAGCTCAAAATACCCCAAAACGGGAGCTGAGAGGCAGATGTTGGATGCTTGATTGGGGTAGCAGCAGAGGTGCATCAATCATCAGACCAAACCCGAGGCTAATTTGTAGGCTGAACAACTTGTCTGTGCTGACTTAGCATAGGTAAGATTAATATACTGCCTCATACCCCCAGGACAGATAGTCTCACCTTTCCTCTCATTTTTCATCTATCTTCTTAATCCTTTAGAGCTTTGTTTCCTTTTTTTTTTAATATTTTTTTTTATTTTTTTTTAATTTTTTTTTTCCCCATTATTGGTAGAGCTGTTATAGCCCACTCTTTTTCCATCTTTAATTCAAAAAAGGCTGACTTTCACCCCTGTCTCAGGGCTTCCTCGTATCGTATACAGCTCTTGAGACCTCCTGCTGAGCAAGCAATCACTACAGCACATCAGGAAGAGCTTCAGCCCCCTGCTGCTCTTAAGAAAACCGCTGAAATGTACTGATCACTTCTTCCTCTCTTCTCTTTGTGTGCTCAGACCTAGAGAGTCCTTTGTATTCATGTTTTGAAATCTCTACATAGGAGCCACTGGACCAATGCTGAAATCACTGAAGCTTTGTTACTTTGGGCTAGTCAGCATTTTGTCCATAGCTACATGTAGGTACATGCAGGTACAGAGGAATGTTTCAATGACTTTTTAACTGAATAGTATTAGTTAGTTGGGAAGACTTGTGTGATCCAGGTTGGATTTGGGGCAGGGGGAGCTCGATGGTCTTGGGTGGGGACAAGTGAAGTGCAGAAAAGCAGGGAGGAAGAGGGAGCTTACCTGGGTTGTAAAGATCAGAAGTATTAAGCCCCAGGACTGCCAAGTTCAGAGATGAGCTTTAAGCCTGATCTTTCTTAACACAGCAGAACGCCTGGTTTTCATCTCTCTTTCCTCTCACTAAATGAATATGAATTTACTGTTACAGAATGGATCAATCTCCAGATTTACTATTCTATGGCTAAGGCAGTTAGGATGGGCAGGGACCTCAAATTCCCACATTAGCTGTAATGACCACAACTACCCCGTGGAATGCTGCTGCTGAGGCCCTTGTCCTCATCATTTAAGACAGCAAAGCATCTTTATAAAGATGAAATTTAAAAAGTCATTTATCCAGTAAGAATGGGTTAACAGTAGTTTTTACACTAATCAGACAATACTATATGACTTACAGTCAGCTGCTGATTTAAATGGAAGAAAGATTGGTAGAGTGGGATTTGTTTTAGAATACTAACTGGATAGCTGAAGTCAACTGAAAGCAACTTGCATAGCATACACCTGCTGTCTTTAGTCAATATCCTACAGGGCTGTTTGTCCTTTCCTATGATAGTTGTTTGAATTTATCTTTCTCTGTAAAAGCCTGACTTCTCTACTGATTTAAAAGGACCCTGCTGACTAGATCAAACTAATTCATAACTCCTGGAAATTTCCAACATAGAATCATAGAACTGTTGGAATTGTAAGGGATCTTAAAGATCATCTGGTTCCAAACCCTCTGCCACAGGCAGGGAAACCTTCCACTAGACGTTACTCAAAGCCCCATCCAACCTGGCCTTGAACGCTTCCAAGGATGGGGCATCCACAGTTTCTCTGGACAACTTCTTCCAGTGTCTCATCACCCTCACAGTAAAGAATTTGTTCCCAACAGCTAATCTAAATCTACCCTCTTCCAGTTTAAAGCTGTTACTCCTCATCCTATTGCTACACTCCCTGATAAAAAGTCCCTCCCCATCTTTCCTGTAGCCCCCCTTTAAGTACTGGAAGGCTCCTATAAGATGTCCCTGAAGCCTTCTTTTCTCCNTGCACTCAATCCCAACATTCATGTGTCCAACAAAGATGTTAAACGGCGCCTGTCCCAATACTGACCCCTGAGGAATGTCACTCGTCACTGGTCGCCACTTGGACATTGAGCCATTGGTCACAAGTCTTTGAGTGCAACCATCCAGCCAATTCCTTGTTGACCGAGTCGTTCATCCATCAAATCCCTGTCTCTCCAATTTAGGGACAAGTATGTCGTGCGGGACAGTGTCAAATGCTTTGCACAGGTCCAGGTAGATGATGTCAGTTGATCTTCCCTTATCCAACAAAGCTGTAATGCATCATAGAAGGCCACTGAATTGTTCAGGCATGGTTTGCCCTTAGTGAAGCCATGTTGGCTGCCATCAATCACCTCCTTATTTTCCACATGCCTTAGAATAGTTAGTGGCTTAACATGATGCACTTTGGTCCAGCTACTAAAGAAAACAGCAAGTCTTAAAGTGATCTTTACAGGTTAAAGCTTTAGTGGCCACCTTAACAACCCATCACAGCCTGGACCAGCTGTAATTCAGTAAATCCAGAGAAGGTGGTTGTCCTCAGGATTATCACTTGGGTGTGATGACAGACCTACGTCACCAGGAAGGTACTTGCTTGAAAAGAGGAGTTGTTCGTGCCCTTGTATCTTAACCACCATCAAAAGAATTTATTTTGTTTCCTCTTTTTTTGATTTTCAGTTCTTTACTTATTACTTCAGTCTGTTCCCATCATACAACAGCAGATATTGGGCAATACTGGATTCAAAGACAAGACCAGGAAAATGAAAGGGAACAGACCTCTACCCTCAAAATGAGCATTGACTGTTGCTTCTTTTAACAGAGCTGACTGGCTACTCAGGGAAAAGCTTTTATGATTTGCAAGGTTTCTTTGACAGGGATATTTTTTTCTTGGCCTGGCAAACCCTTCCTCCAGCAGATGGCATTCATAGATCATTTCTCCTCGATACGCACCCAGATCACGCTGAGGATGCCTGTGCCCAGTCAAAGCTCTCTTGGTTATGATCAGTGTGCACAACTGCCTGTTTCAGCTGTATACTAAAAATGGTAATCCAAGCATTAGTTTCTTATAAAATAGTAAAGGCAAAAAAGACTATAAAAGGCAGCTGTTCTGAAAAATTTGAACTTTTTGTCTTAAAAGAAAAGCCTTGGGCTGCTATCAGTTTTATTTTCTTTATATTATGATACCTGCCAAGTGGATTTTCAGGAAAATAAAAACAGGTCATGAAACTGATGTGTATGTGTGCATGTGGTCGGACTAGACAATCTCAAATGTCTTTTCCAACCTAAGCGATTCTATGATTCTATGTGTGCTACTATAAAATAAAGATACTTTGCCCTTTTTTTCATCTTTCTCTAAGCTAGGGATCCCTGCTGAATCTTACCTTACATAACACTTGAAGTCCCAGGAAAATTCATTGCCTTTGAATAGATGGAATATTAATCACAAGAAATAATAATAATAATAAAAGTTAGAGATTATGGTACATTTACTATTTTTACCATGACAGACAATGACAAAGTCCCTTCTGAGCTTCCATCAAGGCCCACTGTGTTGTATTTCTTCCAACAGGCTACATGCTGACAGGATTGCGCATACTAATTAAGGTCTTGCAATAGGCAAAGTGAATATTACTACTTCTGTGGAACTTTGTTTTTCTATTCCAAGGACTCTGGAAATTGAAAACAAAGGACCAGTCAGTGGCTATAATTTGTGGCATATATGGAACAGTGTATTAAATCATCATCCTAAAATATTTTGTGCCATTTGTTCCTATTACCTTATAATAAGTATTAATTCAGCCTTCCAATTTTGTGAGGAAAACAAACAGTTATCATAGACGAAATTAATGCACACACAGAGGCAAAAGCTCAGAACCCTGTCAGATTCAAATTAAAAACACCAGAAAGGATAATTTAACCAGAATAGCTATTGCACCAAGTGAATACAGAGTGAAGGAAAAATTATCCTGAGCTTTAATCCACCTACAATTTGCTGCACCTTATTTAAAGATAAGAGTATGTGCAACGTATGCTGTTAATTACAAATGTTCTTACCTATGGTCTTTCAAAGTATTTTAGTGCTTTTGGATACGGGGCAAAAGAAGTTCCCAGGTATGCTTGCATGAAGGAGTAATGCAGGTAAGGAAAGATGTGCAGTGGTATTGCAGAGTGTGGTATGTCAGTGGAAGTAACAGCCGATTAAGGAAACTAATGTAATATATGGACTAGCCATTGTCCAACATTGTTTCAAATCTATCCCTCTTTAATCTACCCCTCTTTAGTATTGGCTGAGAACTATTGGGAGCTGCTGGCCATTTATGCGATCTCTGTGAATTTGACTTGGCCTTGATTTTTTGATGCAGATGTCAGGGTTGCGGAAAACAGCAAAACAACAGGCAGTGGCCAGCAATTTCCTGGCAGAAGCCTAAGAGAAAGGAGAAGACTTTGGGAGTTAGAAGCTAGGCTGCTAGTCTTATGCTTGAAGGAGCTGGATGTTTCTTCATGTGTCATGCCTTCTTCAGGTGACTGGGGAAAAGACATTTTATATTTCTTTACTTCAGTTCCTGACTTGTAGCTTCTCATATTAATGCTTCTTTGCTTGAAAAGGATTCACTGACTATTTTTCTGGTCCAAACCACTGAATGCCTATTGTGAGTACCTCATTGCGTCTAGATGAGAGAGTTCTCAGGTCAGGAGGAAATTACACATGTGGTTATTATACCTAAAAAAGGAAGAGAAGACCTTGGTTTCCAAGACTTTTCTACAGCATCAGTCTGGCAAACTCAAAACAGGTGCCTATGTTCTTGAAAAGATGGGATCAGGTTATTTTACAATGGTTTCTATTTACCAGTTTCCCTTAATAATGAATGTGATTAGAGGGCCATAGGAAATATTTGGACACTGAAGGAAAGTTTTCAGAGATTTAGTTCTGGCCCAGAAGTCATCAACAGACTTCAGCCAAATAATTCACCCGTCTTTTTGTATCATTCTTTGTCTTACAAAAATGTAAAAATGCACTAACTGTTGTTGTAGCTGGATATTAGTGAAATTACACACAGAGTAGATTTCTGTATTTTGCAATGTGTGCTCATCTTGAAGGCCCCCTCTAATCCCAACAGCCCCTGCTAGAAGTTGTCAGAGGCCAGAGTCTTTCAACTGCTGCATCTTCAAGAGTTTTGCCATTAATTTTAATTCATGCAATATCCGACCTTTGGCTAGTGGCTTTATG
>VYXH01012194.1:52166-95637 GCA_013397275.1 Burhinus bistriatus | reverse complement strand
TTTTTTTTTTTTCCCTGGTGATAAAGAAGGTAACTACATACTAACAAAATCCTAGCTTGGCTGGAGGGCTGAGAATGGCTGTCATGACAAACTGGACTATCAAAATCAAATGACTTTGGAAACCTGGGAGTAAGCTCTCATTTTGTACTCTTCCCACCGTGGTTTCTGAGCTGCCTAAGAAAAGTTTTTGTAGCTGCTTTAGCATGTCCACTATCCAGGATGGATGGAAAGACATTTTAAGCCTGGTGAAAGACTTTCAGAGGGAAGTCAGAGAGATGCTTCTCCTCACAGGCTTTTGTTATGTTGTATAGATTATAATTTTAGATTCCCTGCACTTATTTTCTATTTGTTGTGCATATGGAATATGTTTGATTCATATGATAATTGAAGTGTTTAACTTTGGGAATTCTCTGTCTTTGTGTTATTTAATATTCCAAAACGGAGATTTGAGGAAGGCTGTCAAATGCCATTTGGAGGTCATTACCCTTGAGGATGTGAAGAGACAGCTGTCTTCTGCAGTTCTGCTGTACTCTTTGGGGTGAATAACTGGCCTATCTGTGAGGTCTCTATACTCTAGCCTTTTGGTCTCAGCTTTGCATCTACCTTTTCCTCTTTTCCATACAGTTTTGCTTTACAAAAGGCTTTTTCCCCACAAGACAGAGCTACCTTTGCAGTTGCTGCAGTAATTGCAAATCCCTTGTTAGAATATTCTGACAACGATTTGAAGCTGGTACCAGTTGGGAGGGATTTATTTTCCCTTACTTCTCTGAACAGCTCTTTCAGGGTGAGTGAAGTGGTACAGAAACTCCTTTTTGCTATGTCAGCTCTTGCTTTCTATTGCTTTTCTGTTTTCAGCAGTTCATTTGCAGCATGTACTTCTGGTTTCTCTCCTGGATTTATATTATCATTAAGTTAATTAAGGTGGCTGTCCTTTATTTCCTCAGAGTCTGATGCCGAGTGGCTTTTGTCGAGGGCTTCTCTAAAAACCTTACCTGTTTTTTTGACAGCGTGAGGTTTGAGGCTTCTCAGTTGTACCCATTTGTAAGCATTTTTCCTTCACTGCTTTTGACTGATCCATTTCTTCTTTTGTAATTTCTACCTGGAGTTTCACTCTTCCCACAATACTGTGCTTTCCTATCATAGCAGTGTTCGCTTCAATTTCTTTTTCCAGTGTAAGTCCATTTATCTCTTTTTCCATTGACTCCTCAAATTTGCCGCTTGCTTATACCCGTCTTCTGTTTTGTCTGATACTTGCCTGGTCTCAGCATGGGGATTCTTTCTGTCACCATATTTTCTTCCCAATAAGGTCTCTTGGCTTATCTAATTCTTGCTCTGCCTCTGTTGGGGTCCAGTCCTGACTGCAGCCATTTGAATCACACTGGCTCTGAACACTCCTCTCCATTTTCCTTCGGTTCCACTCTGTGTTTTGCATTTCCCTGCTCTGATGATATCTTGAATTTGTTCTTCTATTCAAAGGAGAAATCTCTATGTACTCTTCAGTGTAGTGTGAATTCGGTATTGCTTCTTTTTCTTATTCTTAATTTCTTTTCATTTGCATTCTTACTTCACTTTAGCTGCTCATTGTTTCCTGGCATTTTGCACAGATGACGAGACAGGAGAAATAGTACAATTCTGGTTCATATGACCACACATTTTGCTATCTGTTAAATTCTGTGATACTTATTTCTTTAATGAGAGGGAAGAGTACTTTCAGCTCTACAGTTTGGGTATAAAGCACAAACTAATAGTTCTTTAATTCTGCAATTAATGATTCCTAGCCATTATTGCTTTAGTTGGCACAGTGTGTGTTAGCACAAGACTTACTTACATCAAGAAGTTACATTTTGGGGGCCTGCCACTCCCATACCAGAGGTGATTTTAAAAATTTTCTTTGTTCACACTTTGGACATAAAATGGCATAGCATGTGTAATGTTTAGGAGCCTCATTTGAAACCTTGTGTTTATCTTACAGATTCATAGATTCGCATTTAATGAGTGACTTTTTCCGCAGCCTGTTACAATGAGAGCTCCTCCAATGTAAGCTGCTTGTCTCTGTGGGGCAGCATTAATACAGCATTTCCTCTCTTGTGTCTGATCCCAGCCCACCAGTTTGGATTTCAGGGCACTAGTTGTCCATCTCCCTCACGATGACTGTAGTTTCTGATTTTGGAAACCTTCTTCTCACAATCAGCAACTATCAGGGTACACATTTTTTTCCCTGCCAGCACGAACATTTTCTGGGTCCTGATTTTTGGAACTGGTCTCCGCAAGGAGTGGTCGAGGACCACTTACTTCTTATTACAAGAAAAATCAGTGACCCAGGGCATGAGGTGAGAAGGTATTGAAAGCCTTGTGCCCCGCTGCTCGCCGTTTCTATCCTTGGCACTGCAGCTGTGGGGATATGCCCTAGCAGGCCAGGCTGCCTGCTCTTCTGATGGTCCTGCCCCTTTGGCTTGCATATACTGGGGTCAGACTGAGCACTGAATTTCCCATTTCACTCTCTCCTTCCTCGATATTTACATGAGCGGCCACATTTCTCCCCTAATAATGATGGTAAGCATGTATTTGCCATTTACAACTTCAAAGGACTAGAAAACTGGACTCAGACTTAAAGGACACATGTATTTTTAAGGATTTTTTTTCTAGGGGAAGGCCAAGCTTGGAAAATTCTTGAAGTAAAGTTGATGTTTCATTGCACAGCTCTAAGCACGTGAAACAAGATCTGAAATGAAAATGGTTTTGTGATGGTAAGTCAAAACGCTTGTTGCAAACACAATAATCTTGTAAATAGGTTTCCTAGGCATCTAGAGACATTCAGAATGGCATATTATCTTTTTTGTTCTTTTTTGTTTTGACCTTTTTGTAATATCTTCTGTAGTCTGATTCATTCCATCCAGAAAAAAAATTAATGAATGTTGAATATCCTTGTTTTTCCTGTCATGTAATCTTTACCCTTTTTCTAAACAAACACTAGTCAAACCAACTGTAGTCAGTGCTGTACAAATAGATTTCCCTCTATATCAACATAACTTTGCTGTGAAATATGCCATTATATTAATTTGAATTTTTATTTACGTTCTTCTTTTTCTGAAATGCTTAGAATCTGATTAAATAATAAGAATAATAATAAGAATAGTAATTATATTCTCTAGGATAGATGAATTATCTAAGAATTGTGCATTAACCATGGCAATTATTGTATTTGAGGTTTAGAAAGGAAAATGGAGACTTAAAATTATTACTGAAATTATTTATGTGGTTATAAATAAATAAATCAATAAAATATCTACTCATTGAAGCAGTGCAGGACAAAAGAATTTCAGAAGCAAAATGGATCTGTCATAGCCATTTGGATGCTAAAAACTGGCTTCAGCTTACACAGCTGTGTTGAATGGCTGGCTGTTTTACTGTATCTGAGCTCTGGGAACTCACCAAATAATTGAACAACTCATCGAACTTCTGTAATTTTTAATTGCTAGCTAACTGTTATTTGCACAGGCATTTCAATTATTGGTGTATGTGGGGACAAGGAATTGTAAGACGTATTTAAACCACAGCTTCCCCTGCAGATCCAACTAACTGAAACCTTCTGTTCTGGGAAGATGTAAATCTCCTGTGGGTATTTTTGTGGCAAATGTGCTAATGTGAAAGTCTTTCTGTAAATGTCTTCTAAAAAATTGACAAACCTAGGCAGAAGGAGTTGAGAATAATACGGGAGACTGACCTACAAGCACAACTTTTTTGCAAATAATTGTGATACAAATTGAAGCCTGAGCCTTCAGAAGACAATGCTTAGCCTCTAGTCTTCTCTATAGACTATTACTAGAGTCATTCACAGACACTGATAGACACCATTTTTAATTTGCATTAATCCTTCCTGTAAGTGGGCGGGCAATAAATCCATACTAGTGTTGGTGTAGATACCAGAGAACCAAAAAAATGTGAGAGGAAATCTGGGAAAGAAGAGAGTTGGGGAAGTAGCAGCTGCTTAGACATTCATGAAGATGTGGGTAAGGGAGACCACCTGAAGGAGTATTAAAGGAGTCAGCTGTTCTTCCTATTATTCAAATGCCAAAAGTGAATTTAAGTGCTCAGATTCCCCTTATGACAAAGCAAGTCAGTATCAAGCTTGTTCTCCTTTTTCTAGTGTCACCCATCTGCTGCTAGTCTCTCCTCTCCATTGTTCTATTTCCTTTCTCTTACTTTTCCCTTATTTGCACTCACATTTCTAGTTCCATCCTCTCAGAAATGCACTATCCCCAGAGCTCACTAACACCTTACTTCTTCTGTAGGGAATACATTCTTTTAAAGACAAGAAAGAAACAAACAAACAAAATCCAAGTGTGTTAATTTTAAAAAATAAATTTTAGGAAGTTTTCTGCTGAATTTCCTTTCCACTCCTAAGCATCTTAAATTTTCCATTGTTCTTTTTCTTCCTTTTTTTTTTAACTGCTTTTTTTTTTTTTTTTTCCTTAGGTGGCTTGTACTTACCTTGAGTAGATATCTGGGAATGTACAATTAAGTTTATGCTGCTAAAGACAAATGCAGCAGAACCATTCATAAAGGGGGTCCCACAGTTGCTGACAAAGTTTTCCTATCCCATGCTACCAGGCCTCGTGCTTCAGAGGCTGTGATGTTGTTTTCCTTCCATGTTGTGTGCTCAGTTCCACATTCCCCTCAGGATTCACCAGGAGTCAGACCTGATGCATCTGAAGACTGCTTTCTGCATAACAAGGTATAAATTTTGTGAGTATTAAACCTTAAATGAATCATTCTTAAATTATGTCCCATAATGTATGTATGAATAATAATTAGAAAACAAAACCAGCCAGGAATTATGGTATTCTATATTAAATCATAATATAGTCCTTTCCTGGGCTGTTCTTGTTGCCAGCAGATTTAGCTACAAATTTACACAGCAATACCACTACATTTTCTGCTTTGTAAATCTTGCTAATGGGTAATGGGGATTGTCAACTCCTGAGAAGCCACAAGAGCTAAATTTAGGGCTCAAGAAACTTATCTAAACAGATATACATCAGTGAAAGCACTTGCTGAGTGGGTATTCTGTTTCCATTGATACCAAAAATACACCAGTCAGACAGAAGATTTTTCCTTCAAAACTCAGCAGTTGGAAAAAAACCCAACCTATTTTAGGGGAATATTTTAATCACAAAACCCCTTGCAATGACAAAAGTGAGTCAAGGTTTGCTTAACTGAGTAGGTTTGGATTAATGAAGTCTAAATAGGTGAGATTCCTCTGACCTGTGTACATTGAAGAAGAAAAAAAAAAAAGAAAGGAGGGGGGGAGACCCAAATTCTGGAACCTGGCCTCTGTATCTGGAGTGCATTAATAGGTGAAACATTCTGACAACAAATCTCAGTGAGCAGGTGCAAATTATGTAAAAGCCTCAAGGAAGATACAGCTGTGTTTCCCCTGCTGCTGGATTATTTTTTGTTAATCTCTCTGTTTCTCTCACTCGTGCATGAGAAAAAACAACAAGCAAGTTTTAGGTACTACAGCAAGTCACCCCAGCTGATGTTATTTATCACCTTTTTTTTTTTTTATTTCTACAAAAACTAACTCAAAACATAAATACAAGGAAAACAATGAGATCTTCAGAGACAGATTAAGTTATTAGGTTTTCATTGCTTGCCTAAATGGTTTACACAGAAGTTAAGAGCACCTGGTTGTTGCTCAGCAACTTTGAAAATACAGCAGTTAATTAGATACTTCTGCACATGCTTAGAGAACTAAATTTAGGCAGCCATTTATTGAAGACATTTGTTCATGCCCTCTCCAGTTGAGATTTCTGCATTTACAGATTTCAAACTACTAATGTGCGATGGTCTTTATTGTGAGTCTTTTTCAACCTCTTGTTCAGATATGAACAGCTATTTTAAAACAATGGTTTTAGCTGCTTACTGAAGCCTGACAGAAGCCCTCAAGATAAACACTAAGCTGTTTCTTTTGTGAAGGTACATTTCTTTTCCTTTTTAATTGTGATAACATTTAAATATGTCTGCTTAGAGTTTCAGCAGAACCTTGGAAATGCAATGGTAGATGAAATGAAACATACTATACAGAGGGCGAAAAAGTGGTTTCCAACAGCTTTGTGATTCTTATGTTCCAGGATAAATCCATATATACTTATATCCATAACAGAGTTGTTCCAGTTTGATAGTCTAATGACTGGAGCTAAATATTTTATAGGAAGTTTGTGAAATTATAATGTGTAGGCACTCTAGGATTCACCACCCACTTTAAAAATCCCTTGCTAGTCTCTTCATTTAATTGTAGACATCTGTAACAATATGTTTTTCCTCTTAACTTTCTTTGGCACAATGCAAACAAGGGCCAGATACTTATTGGAGGTAATTCCACCTCCTATCTTCAAAATTATTTTTCGATTTGAAGGTATCTCAGTCTACCTTCATATGCACAGGTGGGGGAAGTCTAGGGGAAGAAATGTGGTTTTTTCACCTGAATGATCAAGGTTGACACACACATTCATAGCGGTTGCGGGGTTGGCAGGTAAAGTCGGAACACACTTGTGTAACAAGGGGAAGAGACACTTTCATGCAGTGGCTGGGCTTCAAAATTGCTGTAGTAGTCTATCAAAGTTATGTAAAGCTATCATTGCAGGAAATGGAAATTTTTACCAATTAAGGCCTTAATTAAGGTACAAAGCCAAAATCCAAATAAACAGCAATACTTTTTTCATGGTGACCCTGGATGTTGCTGCTTATCCCCAGCAGAATTTCTAAAGCATATATTATATGCTAAGCTTCACAGAATTTTCTTTCATCTTTATCTTTTTTTGCATTGACATCCCAGTTTCTCTCTGTTATCTGCTACTGTTTTTTCTGTCTTTCCCCCTCACCCCTCTGAACAAAAGGATCCAGCCTGTGGTTTAGAGACTATACAACAATCCCTTGGAGACTTGAATTTAAAACGTTTTTCCAAGCACTTTTACTTGTCTCAATCAGACTGCATTTAAGACAATTTTTGCAAACTGTAACTTCTTAGGCACTAGAAATCTAGGCTTGGTTTCAAGCTATCTGGCCATGCTGACAGTGAAGGGCACAGTGCTTGTACCTGCTCTTAGAACATCGATGAGTTTTGAAATTGCTTCAAATTTGTGCTTGTTACAGTTGGCCATTGGTATCTAGTAAATTTAATGTTCATTATCCAACACACGTTGACTAATAATTGTGTGGGTTTTGATTGGGATAATCTGGTGTGCAACTTTATCTTTGGGATATGGCATTTGTGGAAGAGGACTGTGGCACTGCAACTTCTGGTGCCTCTGTTATGTTTTTCCTCTTCATGTTTACAGTATCTACAGTGTGATGTAGGGACAAAGTGTTAACATCTTTTGTTGAGTAGTTGTGAAAATCAGACTGCTAAGAGAAATTACCTCTCTTTCTCACAAAGTATTGGGAAATCAGAGTTGTCTCCACCTGGAGTGGATGCAACTTTGCCACTTGCTCACAGGGTGCCGAATCAGTCTGTGGGATGCAGCAACAGCACAAGACACTTTAAAAACTAAGCCATTACACAGCCAGTACTGACTCTGGTGACACAGAGCCAGGCAGTTTTACAGATGTTCACGCTGTTGTTTCCCCTGCTCGACAGTCTGTGAAGTGGCCCAGGGGGCATTCTTTTATATCCAAAAGGCACAGTCCCTTTTCCACCAGGTGTTATTCATGCTCTGAAGTCATGGGTTGATCTTTCAGCAAATCCAGCTTTAGTATGCCAAAACCACATGAAACACACAATAGAAAAGGCTGATACAGCATAAGCTGATACAGCACAAACTGATATAGATTTATTTCCCCTCTTTTTCTTTGCTTCAGCTTCCTTACCCCCTCTGAAGGAAAGAACAAAGCCCCAGCACCCAAAGAGAACCAACAAGAGCAACAAAAATCTAGTTTGCTATATTCCCACAGGCTTTCTGCCAGATCAGCTGTCATCCCTCTTTCTGCATCCAGCAGAAACTCTATACTGCATCCTCTGGCTAATTTGTCAGAACAGCAGTTTTGTATTCATGCCTAACCTGAATTAAATTTGTATAGCTGAAAAACCCACACTTGTGCCGATCCAGTATTAATGACTGGGGAACTGCAGCCTTGGGTAGCTTCTGCCATGTCTGCTCTCTCTCATCTTTACATTTTAATTCCAACTGTAAAATTTCCTTACAGCTGTGAAACCTTTCCACGGTGGGACTGCTGATAAGAAGCCAACCTCAGGATGACTGTATGGTGTTATTCTCAACTCAGTGCAAATTTGGAATATCCATGCTTATGTCAATAGAAACATAGGTAGAATAAACTGGTCATGCTCTGTGAAACCTGAACAGCTCGTGGTTGATCCCAAAAGTAGGAAATTCTAGGATGGTATTATGGATTTTGATTTTTGAAGTCAACCTAAGAAAGTAAACCATTGTGTTTCACACACAGTTCTCTACCAAACACAAAACCAAATGAAATATACCTGCTGAAAGCTGGGTTTCAGGATAAAGGGTTCTTTATTTCTGTGAGTATAGTCTGGTAACCTTTCAGCATCATGGTCAAATCAAGCATTTCCTGTCTACTCTAAATTTTCAGCCACTGATCTTCATCTTGCTTATCTGAACATAGCACAGCTGGGTGCAAAAAGATTGACATGATGATACTGCAGTGGTGGTTTTGCCAAACCAGGAGAGAATAGCCAGGAGGAAAGAAATGTTTACCAGGGCTCAAAGAGCACTGCCAACCTCTACTGCTGTCAGCCTCCATCTCACCCCAATCAGTTCATGTTTCCTGACAGCCTTGTCGATGTTGAACAGCAGTGATCACTGAAGACCTTGTAACAGACTCAGCAGGACAGTGAAAGCGAGTACACCAAAATGTCTATATTAAAACAAGTAGTGAGTGCAAAGAGCAAATATGCAAGCCTTGTCAGAAAGCATGAAACCACAGGTAATCATGGCCAGCATTTGCTGAACCTGTTTTTTTTTAAAGATGGACCCATACAAGATGGCTGGAGCGGACCTAAGAGCTCACCCGCTGGAGTCTGCAGGTCTCTCTGTGAGCCTACTCACTAATGTGTATGAATGGACAGCAAAATTTGGTGGATAATCATTTCCTGCCATGTCAATGAGCTGAAATGCCTCAGTGAAAGATCTGATGAACACCAAAACTGGTGGAAAGGAGCAGGCACACGGCTCAGCTAAGAGCAGGTATGGGGAGGATGTGAAATCTTCCTGGCAGTGAAACTCTGCCCAAAAGGACATGAAGTGTAAAAGCTGCATGGATTAAGAAATTCTGGAAGAAGCTTAAGACCAACTCAGGAGATTGTAATTCACTCATTTAACTTAGAAGATATTGACAACCAGAGATGGTAAAAAAAATCCCCAAACAGATAAAAACTTTCAAACAGAAGTCACCACTAGCATCAATGGTGAATCAGAAATACTTTGTGGAAAACAATGGGCAGAAGTCCAGCTTGACAATCTGTCGAAGCTTTGTGAGACCAGTCTCTACAGAGAAGAATATTTAATAAATCCTTCTTCCATATCCTGCCTCTCCCTCCTGATTCTTAGATATCCCAGGCTATAAATTTGTGGGGCTGTGCTGCAAACTGCATTGTGGAAAATATGTTTCCAAAAACACCTCCTTTTCTGGAAAGTAATCTCTCAGGGAACCACCTCATGAGATGACTCTCAAACGATCTAAGTCGTATTTCCCGGTACCTAAAATTTCTCATAAGTGTTTTTCTCACCCCCAGGAATGAAACAGAAAATTCCCTTAATGACCTTCACTATGAAGATCTAAGCATGCCAGTGTTGCTCTGATGATTTTTCTTGCTGTTACTTCTAAAAATCTTCCTTTGGATTTAGAAGTTCAGCTAGGGCAATGTTTTAGTGTAATACCAGGAGACAATGAATGACTAGACTGCATCTTGTGAAGAGTTTTTAGGCTTTGGACACACCTTTGGTCTTACCAGAATGCTTTGAAACCAACAGGTCATCAACTATTCAGACATTGGATGGTCTCCAGGCATGGATCAAGAAAAGGATTTAGATTCCAACTCAAATATAGTTAGGTGAATCACAGAACACATTGAGACATGGGAAAAAGGATCAGCAGTTGTGGACAGGACACCTGGAGTTTGTCTAAAAGCAGGTCCAGGTACAGCAGGGTGCTCAGGGCTGTGTCCATTTGAGTCCTGAATATCTTCAAGGGTTGAGATCCCTAACCTGTCTGGGCAAGTGGCTCCAATGTTTTGCAACCCTCATGCTAAAAATATTTTTCTTCATATCTGGTGGAGTTTCCTATGTCTCAATTTGTGTCTGTTGTATTTTGTTCTGCCCACATGCACCTCCACCTTCTTTGTAATCTGCTATCAGGTAGTTGGAAACAGCAACAAGATCTCCCTTTCACCTTCTCTTTCCCAGCCTGAACAAGGTTATCTCCCTCAGGTTCGCCTTGTGTGTCCTACACTCTAGCCCCCAGCCATCCTGGTGGCCCTATTCCTTCCACATTCCCAGAATGCAAAGTAACAGGAGAGGTTCCTGCGTATCACCCACACTAGTCTACATGCCTTTCCCTATTACTCTCATATTAGGCAAAGAATTACCTGAAAACTTTGCATAATCCTTGATTTTTTTGTATTTTTAATTTTTTTTCTGGTTTAAGATGTAGGTGGTCAAGTACGACTGGTTACAGTAGCACAAAGGAATGCTGTGTTCCTTCTTACTGCCATGCCATACTAAGGAAAAAGAAAACCTTGTCCTACCAGGTTGTCTTTAGTCATGAAGAGAAAACAGTTACATAGAATTTGGGTATTATTTAAAAGAAATCAGCTCTGTTCACGTACTTGCACTGTTGCAGACGGAATACAGCTATTTCTTCTTCCAGGGCTCTCAGCTCCACACTAGGGACAGGGACACTGGTGAAGGAACAGAATTCCCTTGGAAAATGACCCTGCCCAGGCCCCATGGCCCAATATTTTTGCTGCAACGTGTCATCCAAGACATTTCAAAAAAATCATGAATATACTAGGAAAAATTTATTAGTTGCTTTACTTGCCCAATATTTTCTTTATTCTGATCATTGTTTATTTATAGATTCGTGTTCCCAAAGACTTACCTTCTTTTGTATGAGAAAGCCCTTGTCTCCAAGTTTTGGGGTTAAGAAAGATCTGTGCATTCAAAACACCCTTAAATTTGCATGCTTTAGCATGGTTAAATTTCCCAGCTTTCTGTTTAGAGCTTAAAATGATCAATTGTTTCTGAAGATGTGTACAAGCTAAGTTGATCTCAAGTGCTGTTCCTAACATTAAAGAAAAAAAAGAAATTTAAATTAAAATATATTGAAATATCTATTGGTGTCTTGTGGTAAAAGGGTCCCTTGAATCCAGCAGGACTTCCTGAATCTCTCCAGAGTGAATCCTAGCTGAATTCTGACATCAGCGCCCAAGCCAAAAGTTATGGTATTCCTCAGATCTTAAAAGAAAATTTCAGACTTGAAAATCTCTTTTATAATCCTGAATGTAGATAATGTGTAAAGCATCTATTACCTTTGCATTTTGAATGTTGTTCCAGTATCTATTACCTTTGTATTTTGTTGTTCCTTTGAGTCTTGTGTTTAATTGAAAGATGTTGTTGCATAGACAGAAATAAATGTGAATATTCTCAGTGCATGTACATTTTTGTCTTGAACAGATGGAGCAACACTTTACCCACATTATGTCATTGACATAAAAAGATTTAGTTGATGCACAAGTCTTTTATGCTTATGGTATGTAAGGAAGCTATTATTACACAGTAACTATAATAAGGTGACACAACTAGGGAGTATCATTTCTCCACACGGGAACAGCAGCTACCACGTTGTGTAGACTTTAAAATGAGCTTATTGAGACCTCTGTAGAGGAGTGCTTGATTTTTACCTCAATTCAAAGTAATTTGCAACAGCACAGGAAAAAACACAACAAAAAAACCAACAAAAAAACCCGCCCTGAAATCCCCTAAATTATTCAGATTTAAAGTTGTGTGAAAGTATCAGAACAAGTGATTCACAAAACAGCCATGAAGTATACATCTAAAAACTGAAGAAAATGTGGCAAGGGAATAAAAATGTAGACATATTGCTGATTTTGAAGGAACTGGGGAGTTAAAAAACAGTGTTAAGTATACCCTAATCCTCCTGTTCCTGTGATGTATCCAGGCATTAGATGTGGAATGCAAGCAGGGGAGAAAATCCAGCCACCCTTCCTCAAATGGACAGTTTCTGCAAAGTCAAACTACTCAGAATGACTGTAGAGAACAGTCCCAGAGCCAGGTTAACAATTTCATTGAGAAATTATATGCTGCAAAAGTTGGATTCATACTCAATATTCCTATTATTTTCCCCACTGCAGGAAAGGATTGGCACCATTTGGTTCAAGGGAAAAAAAAAAAGCTAAATTCACACAAAGAATCTGAAACTGGAAGTTCATAATTCAGAAAAGTAAGATGGTGTTTAGGTCTGCTTATGTGACTTTGGACTCCCTCAAAGTAACGTGCTGTTGATATAAAAAATCCCTAAGTTCACAATTTTTTCATTTTTGTCTCACCTCCTGAAATCAAAGCAATAAAATCATCAACAAGTAAACTGTGTCCTGTGAAGAGACTTTATTAAACAGTTATGCCAAAATAATACAACAGACCAAATAAAATAGGCATGCTACTGTAACTCAGAAGGCAATGTAAATATTTGAAAACTAGAACAAGAGCATTCTTATTCTTGGGTTCTTATGTTGCTAAGTATATATATTTTAAAAAATTTAGCCCAAAATTATTTTTTGGGGATCATGGAATAGAACAAAACAACCCAAACCCCCAGCAAATGTTTTTTCTGGAGATCACACCAGGTTTTTACCGTCTTGCACAGGTGTTCAGCTAAAGAATATCCTGCTATTTCCAGATGTTTATGTCTTAGCAAGTAATTTTGTAGAAGTTAGTTTATCAGGTTATCCTAAGGGTGATTTAAAAAAAAAAACCAAACAAAAAACAAATAAAATAAACCTCTATTACTTTAAATGACAGTGATCCTATTTTTTTTCTATTACAACGTAAAGTTTTATGTGTGTTCTTGCTCCAGCTGCAAGAAAAAATAGAGAAGTCAGATCTCAGTATATCATATCCCCAGTGTATCTTTCCATCTAATCTAGGTATACGTGCACAGAATGGGAGTCTGGCTGTTTTCTGAGTCAGGTGAACACTGTCCAAAATCACTAGTGTGATTGCTGGTGCTTTTCTAACAGCAGAGTCATACCAGAAATACAGAAGCAATTTGGCTGAAGGTTAATCTGTACGGGACCAGACTGCATGCAGGTATGGGCAGCTGCATATCTGGAGGGAAACAATGTGAAAACTGCATTTGGACTTCTGAAACTGATGTTATGTTTTCCTACCCATCCCATTTTAATCTAGCTGTTGAAGAAATGAGATACCTCTAAAATGAGTTTGGTTTTGGGGGAACTTTTGAGCTGTCTTTTACGCACAGTATAAATATTCTAGAAATTCTTGCTCCAGGTGTTTCTATGTGAGGGGCTGCTGATATGTGCCTTGTTTACCTCTGTTTACAAAAGACACAGAGAGAAATTATAGGCAGGGGTGCTGGAAAGGCAGCTGTAACTGTGAGCACATGCTCCTTGCAGCAAGAGATGTGACAAAATTCTTCATGAAATACAACCGCACGGATGGTAGTAGTAAAGCTCCCTTTTTGTTCAATTTTATTTCTCTTTCAATGAAACTGGGACTTCTGATCTGACCTGCTGTGTCATCTAAAGCCAGAGTTCTGCTTAGAAATAAGACTATGGCATGCCTTTTCCTGTGCCCTGCTCTCGAGGTGCGTGTAGACACTTAGATGCACTCTGCACGTGGGCTCTCTGGGACCATGCCTCTGCTTACAGGCTCCTCCATAAGGAAGGGTCTCGGGGTCACTCCTGGTGCTGAACCAACACTGAGCACCAGCCACTTCTGACGGGGTAGTGTCACCCCTCTTCTGCAAGCTGTGGTTTTCTTTCCTGTATGCCATACAGGATAACGAAAGTAACATTATACACTGAAGTCTCTGAGGTTTAGAGACAATGCGCTGCTTATTTTTCTGATGATTGTCTGCAAAAGGAAATTGTATCAGTATATTGAAGTCAGTGGGGCTCTTTTAATATCTGCCAACTGACAAACTGGCACACATTACTATTGCTAGACTGTGGTTTGGTCACACAGACTTTAGTACTCCAGGTGCAGGATGAAAAACACTGCTATGCAGACTACACAAAGTGTTAACACTGTCATATGCTGCATTTGGATTTTTGTTAAAATGTGTCTTTGTCCTGGTGATGTTTGTAATGAATCAAGTGTTGCTTACATTTCTGCAGCTGGCATAAAGAGTGTAAAGCCTAAATAGCGTGCAGGTCAGCAAAAGTGTGGTCATACGCTCATCCCCATCTTCTTTGTTTTTGAAATGCTGGACATCTGGCTGGAGCTCAGGCCAGTAATAATGACAGGCTGTGATAAAAGACAGCTCAAAACTTGACAGGGTTGACTTTCCTAGACTGTCTAGGCTTGACTTGGAATAACTTTCTTATTACAAATATTTAGTATTTTTATGATGCAGAAATTGTGCTTTGTTTATCTTCCTTTTTTTAGAGGCAAATCTATTTTGAAAACTGAACTTGCTTTTCTCTGTCTGGCATTACCAGTAGTCAGTTGGGTAGATTTTTATAACCTTTCTTCCTGGGTTGCAAGCATAATGTTTAAAATCTTGATTCACTGCTGCCCAGCATTGCCTGTCCCGACTTTTCATCCCCTAATTTGGGAGAGCAATTTCACAATGCTTTTCTAGTCAACCTCTGCCAGATTCTAGGACCAATATTGAAGTGTGGTCTGGAGGTGACCGTCTCTCTGCTGACCATACAGGGAGTCTAGGGCCATTTCTGTCCTCATTTATTGAAGATTATTTTTTTCAGGAAATGCAAGTTAATTATGCTATTATTGCAGCACTCATCCTAAAGGAACTAAGCTGACTGCAAAGAAAGCACGTGCAGCTATAAAGAAAACTTGGTATTTCAAGCTGTATGAGGATTTCAAAGTTAACAAATCTTCAGTTGAATAACCTCTTCAAACCCATCACTTCTGAAAGCAAAGCAGAAATCACAGTGTGTTGCTGCTGTGTTAGGAAACCCAAGCTGATGTGTGTGGTTCCAGGGTGCAGGAGAGGAGTGCTGGGGATCGGGAGCAGGATTCCACTGCCTGAACGTCTCCTTTGTCAGACTGAAAAAGCAGAAGCAGGGGAGAGTAGAAAATACAGCAAAGAATCAGGTAGAAAACACATTGTAAAACACCCTGTTGTCCCCTATTGGCATTTAAGTGCAGTGTGGGGACTGGGCTATAGCTGAGCCGCCTTTACAGAAGAGTAAGGGGTGTTCTGAATGCTGGCTGCAATGGTTGATCAAAATAGTTAAACAAAGGCAAACCTTGTGTCTTGGTTTAACCCCAGCTGGCAACTAGAACCACGCAGCCACTTGCTCACCACCCCCCTCCGGTTCTTCCCCCCAGAAGACGGAGGGGAAGAGGGGAAAAAAAAGGGAGAGAAAAAACCCTCATGGGCTGAGATAAAGGCAGTGTAATAGAAACAATAGCAGAAAAGGAAAAAACAACAATAACAATAATAATGACACCTGTCACTCTCGCCACCTGCTGAATTGGCACAGTCCGGAGCAGTGGTTGTGGATTCCTGCTAACCCCCATTTATATACTGAGCATGACGCCTATGGTATGGAACATTTCATTGGCCATTCCCTTGTTCTGTCTGTGCTTCTATGGGAAGCTGAAAAAGTCCTTGAATAGTGTAAACACCACTTAGCAACAACTAAAACCAATAGGTATTATTGACATTCCTTTCATAGCCATCACTAGAAAGAAAATTAACTCTTTCCCAGCTGAAACCAGGACACCTTGAAAAACATGTTTTAGGCTGATCAAGGTACAAAATAGATAATTGGAATAAAATAAAAATTTGTGGCCAAGTGCCTGCAGAAAATTAAGTGTTGATTTATCAGAAGTGGGCAAATAATTCTTAATGAGAAAACATATCAGAAGAAATATTCTGTTTTGCAGTAACAGAGTCACTGCCAAGTTTATCAGTCTTGTTCCTTCTTAGAAATTGCTCACAGAACACCTTCAAGAAACATTGTTTCAGTAATAGCCGTGCTCACAAGCCATTTTTCTACCACAAGCACTTAAATTTGAGGGGCTGAAATTGTGACTGCATTGATCTTTGTGACCAAATTTCCACCGGTTTCAATGGGGCCAAGCACCAGCACCCAGGCGGTCTCCCAGGAATACCCTGTGGGAGATGACTGATCAGTTTTTTTTGACCATCGTCATGGCCCCGAGGTGTGTGGCAGAGGGTCACGCCAATGTCCTGCTGGCTGAGCCAACCTTCAGGTTTCGTGAGCCAGGGCTCAGGCACACGTCACTGTGGATACCCACCACGTGCAACTGGAAATAACCCCAGTTACACAACATCTGGTTATAGCCCTGCTGTTACAGCACTTTTGAGAGTGTATCTCCTCTGTGTGTGTGTGAAGGAGAGATGAGGATGAAAACATTCATGGTAGATTATTCAAAATGGCTAGCAGACTGTAAATAACCTGCAAAACCGTTGGCAATGTGTAGCCTTCAGGTTACTTGTCTTAAATTGCATTCTCTGAGCACCCATCACCAAGTGCATTTAAACATTTCTATACCTTTAATGTTCATCCTAGTAACAGAAAGAAATGAAACCTTTTATTCAAAACCATTCAGCTTACACCTCGGTGATTCAATAAGATCAGAAAAGGAAAAATTTCACAGTCAATTGTTACTGAGGCTTGAGTCAAAGTTGTCAGTGAGTTTTACATTGTCATCTTTAATCTTTTCCTCAAGATGCACTGTGGATTTTACCTCCTGGAAAAGGCTGATTTTGCCTTGACATTTCACTGTAAATTTATCAGGAAATAAAAAAAGGGCAGTTCCAGCTCCTTTGTGAGAGAAAAAAAAAATCTTCTTTATCAAATAAAGTTTTACTGAGTTGAGATTGAGAAAAAGAGAATGCACTTTACCTTCATATTTCTGAATTTCCTTTTTTTTCAGACTTGAAGGATTTTCTCTGTATCTCTCGTCAGATAAGGAGATTATCAGAATCCCATATAGAGAGTCTGATCCATCTACATCACCAGCAGAGGTTCTGTCACATATTTATACGCAGGTGATCACCTTTAAACTAAATAACATGACAAATACTTGTTAACCATAATATCAGATGGATTTTGGAGCCTTTCTTTGCTGGTATCCTACTCCCAGTGTGCTGAGACTAGAGCATTTGTCTAAAGATTCCTACTTCAATTTAAATTTCCTTGCCCTTTACTGTGCATAGATAGTGTGTTATGTCTGCTTCAGGGTGACTCTTTTCTTCTTTTTCTGTGTGTGCGTGTGTAACTTCTTCAGGGTAACACACCCCCCCCCATTCTAGCTTAGCCACTTTTTTATCTAGCTGTTTCTCCCTCCTCCTTCCCGACTTTAGGTAGATCTTCTCTTGGAGGAATCCTCCACTCCGTCACTAGGAGTGTTGTGTGCAGAGAATAAATGGCCAGAGAGTGAAATACAGATTCCACTGAAGACAACGTACAGTACTTAAAGATCTTAAAAAACCAGGGATTTTCACACATCAAAACCATAAGCACAGTGACTCTCTAATGAGTTTCTAGAATCTAAGAGCTTTTTTCTAACACTTCATATCTAGTCACTTGTAGTGCAATCTGGGTCTTCTGACTTTAAGTGGAAAACGCCAGTAGTGCTCAGTTTCCACTCTTGGAGGCAAGATTACTAGCATCACTTATTTTGCAAATCACTAGGGCACAGGCTTAGGAAGTGAAAATGAATCTAGGAGCTCCAAGCCTGAAAGCTGACCGTGTTTTTTCTGGAAGCAGAGCTTTATCTTTGCTTTTGCAGAATGATCAGTAATAGAAATCTCTTATGTGCTCCCAGCATGTCATCAGCTGAATGAGAAGTCATTTGCGGTCGTTAAGAGCTACCCTGATATGTCTAGAGATGATATGAAATTGTGCCCTTTGGTACTGGCATGTGAATGGAGGAAAAAAAAAGACTTTTGCCCTTAAAATGCTTAAATGAAGCTTTCCAATATTTTTTTTTTTGATTAATCAAACAATGAATATTTCTGGAAGTATGGTATGAAGCAATGGTTTCCTTGGCATTCAACCATAGCAGCTCCTGTCGGTCACTCTCAACTTTGCCACCTGGTGCCTGTGGTCATGGTAAACTACAGTATAATGCCTACCCCGTCCATGGACTATTCCTAAGTTCATCTGTTAATATAGTGTTCAGAACAAAAAATAAAAATGCTCCCAGTCTCTAAAGGAAATGCCATCAAAAGACTACAGAGTGAATAAAAACTGTTCAGTGAAATACTGAAGACAAAGGAAGAAAAATTTGGCGCATTGCCATGCAAGATGAGTTTAGGATTTCCACCATACAATTTATTTAATTATCAGTGCCAGCTTCACAAAACGCTGCCATCAGAAAGTGAATAGACTGCGGGCGTGTTGAACTGGAGTAGGTTTAAAATGTTGTGACTGCCTTAATGGCTACATATCCTGTAAAATGCATTAGTTTTCAAGAGGGTGATTACGGTTTGCTTTTTATGTGCCATTATGTCTAATTTGTTTTATGCTCCAACACAGAAAATTATTTTCCTCCTTCCAATTTATATGACAAACAAAGAAGAATAATCAAGTGAAAAATATATTGATTTAATATGATCATATTCAGCTTCCCTTTATAAGTATGTACCAGTCCTGAACTACATTAGTGACAACAATTGTATACTTTAAACCCACCCAATTCCCCATTATCTAAGGAGTAGATTTTTAAAATGGAAGTTTTTAAGAAACAAAACCTAAGGTCATACTGACTTTGAGTAACTCTTGGGAGTGCATCTCTTTTGATGTTTAGACTTAGAAGTTTTGTTAAAAACTTAGGAGTTTTTATTAAAAAGCCATCTGAACATTTATGTAATAACTGTCAGCATAATAATGTTTCCTTTAATTCTAGAAGAGGATTTTCAAATGGCTTGGTACAACTCTTATATGATTTCCAGGCTTTTTAACAAAAATATTTTTACAGATTAAATATTTCTCTTTTTCATAAAGTGATGAGATAAAAGATTAAATAATGAAAAAGTTTTTAATTGTTTTCCAGTTCAAACCTTTGGCACAATTTTAAAATAGTGTCAATGAACCCTATACATATTTTTAGTGAATGTGTTTTGGAATCCAAACTTTTCTCTGTATCTTTTTGGAGCTGCTGAATATGATCTTCTTGTTTTCTTCTTTTTAGTACATTGGAGAGAGCTATAGCAGTAATACGATGATCAGTTTGATGTAATCATAGCAGAATTAGAGATGACCTCTGTGAATGTAACTTCTTTTGAAGATGCTACATTTGAGAAGTTGCTTTCTTCTGCCTTTAGTAACCTCCAGAATCAATTATTTAGTATTTGAGATTGCTAGAGCCTAAGCTCGCCCAATGCAGGAGAAGCTCTCACCTTTAGTAAAAAATGTTTTCACAGTTCACCATTTCATTTCAGATGTCTGCTCCTGGTCTGTGAAAAGAATAAATCAGCAGTCAGGGAAAGAAACAAAGCAATATCCACAATAATTTTTGTGCTCTGAGTACAGTGGAAAAAGTAGAGGCCAGAAGAGAAAGAAAAGCAGAATTGTTCTGTGAAATAGTGATTTTAAAGCAAAGAGAAGATAGTCTACATTTCCGCACACAGCAACACATGATCATGTACCAAGACAGCATCTAACGGATGTTCAGGGAAGGTACTGGTGTTTTGATAAAACTAAGCAAGCAGGCTTGCTGTTCAGTTCAGCCTTAGCCAATGGCACATGGAACTGACATAAGGGAAAGGAAAATAGGAAGAAACTGTCAGAAGAAGCAGGCAGGAGAAACAGCACCTGTAGAAGCAAGAAAACAATACACAGGAACAAAATGACTTTCCAGTCCATCTGATGGAAAATGTCCTCAGATTATTCCTCACTTAATTTATCAAGCACGAGAGTGCTATAGGGAAGGACGCCAATGACCTATTCCTTGAAGACAGGTGCTTGAAATTGACCCAGATGGACATACATTTCTTTTTTCTCCATGTGAGCTATGATGTTATTTTCAGACTCTTACTCCCAACATCTTCCACACACTGTGAACCTGCTACAAGATACAAGCTGTAGGTATCTTTTATACTGATATTATCCTCTGTGTTTCTGATCATAAGCAAAATACCCAAGTTTGTGTTCTAAACTAATAAGTCATCATTCAACTTAGTCTAGTGAAATCCATGGCATTGCACTTCTTTTTAGTGAGATGAATTCATCTTCCTAGGTCTTTATCTCTTCATATTTCATGCAATTGTTATTTCCTTCATTTATCAAAAGCCAGTCAGTCAGTTCTTCGTCCTGCCAGTTCTTCAGGCAGTATAGGAGTGACACATATGCTAGATACACATGCTCACCATGAACAACCCTTGTTTTTGTGCAGATGGCCTGCCCCAAACCCACTCAAACTGACAGCATAAGCAGAAATAGCATATGTCATTCAGTATAACCAGCTGGCATCTCTACCTCCTCTGTCCTTTTCTAGAAACTAAGTTAAAGGGATTCATAGAAACTAGTTTGAGAATCGAGCCAGGAGCTGTCTCTGAGTATCTGCCCACCACTGCTATGGAGCTGCAGCGCGGCTACAAGTGTTTCTCTAGTGTGTGGAGGTTCTAATTCTACCGTCCCTGAATCATTATAAGAAAAATAAAACCATTTGTCTTCCTTAAGCTTTTCTCACCTCCGGGGAGACTGATCCAGGTCTATCAATTTTCACAGTACTTCCCAGGACCTTATTCATTTTGCAACACCTTTCTGATATGTTGGGGGCTGGGTCAGCGCACCATATTCTGATATCTGTCGTACTATTCCAGTGTTCAGAAATAAAGTCGGCACACTACTGTTTTCATTTCCCCTTTCTCTTCTAACTTCTCAGCTAAACTTCGGACTGACCTTTATCAGGGAAGTGAGGGTGAAGGAGTCTTAAGCCTTCTAGCAAGATATGTAGAACAAACCAGGTCAACTGTGCAAAGAAGCCTTTCACTCTCGCCTAAAAAATCTTTTTTTTGTTTCTGCTGGCTAATTATTCTGCTTGACCCTGACAACATGTAAAGGCTCCAGTCTTTTACCAGTGAAGAGAAGTGGAATTATACCACCCATATCCATAGGCAGAGAACCAAACGCTGCCACATACCTGACTCTTCTGTATGGGTGAATGTGAAAACAGAAGGGGAAGACTGGAAGAAAAACAACAAAGGAGTTGGATGACCAGGATGCCTTCTACTACTGGAAATACCTATTTGATATGTCCATTCCTTTGCAGATGTAATGATACCTTTCTTTAATTTAAAGTATTTTGACACCCTTGCAGAGACATACCAATAGAATTAAAAAATATTTGAATGTATGTATTTCTAGTGAGTCCTTTTCTTGTCAAAGATTGCAGTAAGCTCAAAATTAGACATTACTATGAATGTCTTCTCATTAGATTCTTTTTTAATTTTTTTTTTTTTTAATGAAACTCAGAAATGGTAACATTCTTATTGACCCATTCTAATTGACAGATTTTAAAATTTTAATATTGTGATATTCCTGGAATGCCAGAACAAATTATAAAAGGCTTTTTATTTTAGCAAGAAATTAAAACATCTTATAATCATTCTAGATAACCTGAGCTTTTTTGGCGCCAAAGACAGGAAAATAAATGAAGTTGTTAAGGGCAGGGGTGCGGTTCCCCTCTAAATTAAAAGAATGTATTATTTGTACTTTGTGAGAACATGGAAACCAGAAGAGAGACAAGTGTATGTCCATTGAACTGTGCTGGGAACTTACAGAGCTCATATATGAATATATACAGAATATATTTCTACACTACTAATGAAATTCTGTAGTCTCCCAACTACGTATTCAATATATTCTATGAGGCTAGCCTTTGGTCTTGCAATGTATCCAGAAGATCAATGGAAAAGGATCCAGTTAAATGGGACAAAAATAAGACTGGCTTTTAAATATACACAGAAGAAGGCTGGTAACAGGCAGGTAACAGAATTGTCTACTTCGACACTCATACTCTTTACCTGATAATCATCCAGGAAAAACCAAACCAACCTGTTGAGAAAAGGACAATATAGACAATGAATAACTAAAAAAAATTGCTTCCTAAAAATTAGAACTTGAATCTAACTCCAAGGAAAACCAGAAACTCCTAGGTCTGTAAACAAATTTATATGAGAAGAGAAGAAAATTTCCAGTGATAAAGAATTAATTTAAAGTCCTAGTCCTGATGAGTTAAGTAGTAAAGCACTTTGAAAGTGAATAGTCTCCCATGGATAATTCAGTTGTATCTGCTGAGCTAAAGGATAGAGTGTGATGCTTGGGTGATTATGTAGAGCAGAAGATCAGAAATACTATCTAAATGCCTCAGTAATGTTACCTGGGAAAGAAAAGACTGGATAGGGCACAAAGTGTGTTGTAGTTCAGTACTCTTCAGTTCCTTTTAGATATTCCACACATAAAAGGTTTAATGCATCATACAAAATTTACTTGTTTGAATTTATTTGAAACTATGTGGGGTATTGATTTAGCAGGTTGATATAGCAATATACTTAAATAACAGTACAAGTACAAATTACACTTAGAAATATGTAGCAATTGTGATATACAGTGGACTCACTTGGAACACGAATTTCAGTACTGGGTCTGTATAATATGCTCACAGGAAGACATTTACACCCTTTTGACTAACTCAGGGACAAACAGCTATGTTTTGGGTTGATACACTCAGTTGATAACAACTGGGTGGTTTATTCAGCTGATACAGATGGCTAATCTGCTCAGCTAACACAGATATTTGTCCAGAATAAAGGCCATCCAGAACAAAGACCATGCTCTGGTCCCCTTTGATTCTTTGTAATAGCTGTAGTCAGTCACTCCCTATAGTCTTCCCCAAGTTTCATGAGAACCTCACCCTTGCCCATCTCCTCTGGAGCTTTGTTCCATGGGGTTTATTGGTGGATGAGACAGTGCACTGAGGACCTGTCTAAAGATACATGTTTACCCAGAAACTCTAGTTTCCCTCTTTATTTATTTGGTGCTTCAATCATATGTGACATCACTGCTTACGCAATGCCTCAAGGTCATGGGGGTAATCTGTTGTTCTGACATTCAAATTGTGAACGTAAGGATGATCAGAAGAAATAACTATGGTGCTCCACGTGGAAGACCTGGCTTCTGTCAGTGAACTTGCCTCCCACCTTACTGCTGTCATCCCTAGCACCAAGCAACCTTTATCTTTTAGCCTTGTGGTTTCAGCTTTTGTTGGCCAGGCACATTCCACAGCAGCTGATGATAAAAACAGAAGGGGCCCAAGGTAATGTTATTCTATTAAGAAGGGAAGTAAAAGACCAACACTACAACACCACAGTCTCATATCAACTTTATTCCTCCCCATTTTCTTGACTTCTGTCACTAACAACCTGATCTGATTTTTGGAAATCCTCTCTCACCACTGTACTCACTAATTTCCCATTCCAATCCTTTTCATTCTTTCTCTAGATCTCCTGTAAGAGAAGCGTGCTTGTATTTTCCTGTTTCAGTCTGCTTCCCTACAACCTTACACTTTCCTAAAATCAGGGGGAAAATCTGTATGTTCACTGCTTTTCGGTCTAATTAAATACATTTCATGATACACGTTGTATTTCTTAGTTTTGACCTTAGTCAGTTTTGAAGAAGACAGGACAAAACTCAATCAGATATAGGAACAGATCTCCTTAAAACATCAGATGGTCATTCGCAACTTTTTACTTTCAGCTTTTTAAGCAACAGTTACTCTTGGTGGTTACTAAAAGAAGAAAATATGAGAATGATTTTAGAAAAGCAAATTTTCCTGTTTCTATAAATAAAATTCAGAAATCAAATTTATACAGTTGTATCCCTGTCAGTTAAATGTGAAGTGATAGTATATTTTGGTTGTGATTCACCTTTTATAAGAGATTGTAATTGCAACTTTGTTCATCAGTAAAACATATGACTGCACTCGGCAGTGATGGAAGAGTAATTTACTGTCCATTTTTGTGATGTGAAGTTTCAATAGCAAGAACATTTAAACTGCACATCACAGCTGCATCAGTGAATGTTACCCGGGAGAGTAAGTGAATCATCATAACTGTTTGTCTGAATGTTGTTGGGCATTGCTTGCTGTAGACCTCCGCTATGATTGCACTGGTAGCATGAGCTCCAGGCAGAGTAGAGATCTTGAAGTATGTTTCTTTGTACAGACTTGATTTCTTCCTTCTCTGGGTGATGTCTTACAACAACTGGATATGCCCTGTATCAAAGATTTTAGAGCTTAACACCCAAAGCAGAGTTTAGGAAGCCACCTCTCTGCTAAATTAAAGATTAATACTTTTTTGACTGGTGGTAGATTTATACCTTAGCTTTAGCCTAGTGTTCACGGCCTTTTCAGGAAGCGACTAATTAAATATTAGTCTGTAAGACATTTTTCTGTAGGCATCTGTAGTGTCTGTTTACCTTGATGAACAGTGACAAGAGCCAAGCAAGTATGATTTTATTCAGATATAAGAAAGAATCTGACAGCCCAAACTGATAACCCACTTAGATAACTGATTCAGCTCCTCAAAAATAGATTAAGTGAAGGCATGAAAACTGGTTAATTAATGAAATTAGTCTATATAGCAGATGCTAATAATTCAAACATTTCTGAAAACATAACGTTCACAAACATATATGCATCCTGCTGACCATAATATGCTGAAAATCTGGGCAATTACTACTCATCTTTAACACTGAAGTGGTGCATTTTAGGTTGTAAAGTAAAATCAACAAAAACAAAAAGGAAGAGGAATGTGAGAATTTTCTCTAAACCTCCTAAAACATTAGTTAGACAGGAATGTTTCTAGTGCAAGAAGGTTGGCCTGTCCTTCACAGTGATGACTTAAAGAACAATAAAATTTTGAAGCAATGAGATTCTCTTAGCATGTTGAAAATTTCCACACTGTTCTTCTAACTCCTGAAAGACAGGGTACCATCTATGCAAAGGTACCATTTTAGCATGGTTTCTTTTCTGGCTGTCTCACATGCAGCCAATGTCTCTGAATAAAATACTGATTGCATATGAAGCCAATAGCAGGGCTAGCACTGCCTTCTGCAACACCAGGATTTCAACACTTTTTCTCAATTTTCTGTTCCTAAAAACGATTGTGATGCCACCACTACCACACCTGCAGGAGGACCTGATCTTGACAAGAACCTCTTAGGACCACCCTTGCAAAAATATCTAAAACCTGTATCTTCAGACTCATAATGCTCCTGAAAGGGCTGGGTGCCTTTCCCAACCACTTCTCCTGTGGTCTGTGAAACTCAGAACCTAGTCAAATCACATTGAGGTTATGTAGGCACTATTTTCTTGATACCTAAATTCGTGGTGTTCCTATAATGAATGTGTACCTTAAAAGAGGGAGTGTAGTGTTTGTGTAACAAGATAAGGCTGAATAAAACAAGATTAAACCATTAAATCACAACAAATCACACTGTAATTGAAGCAGACCAAGTGCTGAAACAAGATATCTGCATATAAAGTATGTACTCAGTAATTTCCCCAAGAAAAAGAGAAAATGTCCTCTTCCAAGCTCCTTTAAAATGGAACTAATGAGTAGAGTGGAGAAATGGGCTGTGTATGTAGGTAAAAATGATATATGCATGGTTGTCTATTTTTATTTGTTCAGGTTTAAAAAAAATATATTTTTTTCAAGTAGTATTATGTGAGCTCTTCAAATGATGTTTCACATTTCTGTCGTAGCTGGAAGGAGAGCAGCTTGTATATTCATGGAAATAGTGAAAGAAGAAAAAAAGTGCACCATCAGCAAGAATAAAAAATGAGGCTCTTAGAAATGGTTGTAAAATAATACAAGTTTTTACTAAAAATATTCACATGAAATGAATACCACCACATCCATAAAACATTTCAAAGGACTACTAGATATTTCACTGTTTGACTAGAATCCCCAAATTACCTTCTGATCGCTATTAATTCCGGTTTGAAATAAACAGTCATCAGTGAAGTTCAACTTTGTTTTTATGATCTACATCTGTCTAGGTTCCTTTTAGTTTCTGTCCTAATTTTTAGATGTATTTTTCTGCCAGAAAATATTTTTCCATCCTATTTCTTTCAGCCAGGAGGAAATAAGGAATCATTATCAACAAACCATATGTGCAATTAAAGGCAGATTATGAAAGTTCAGCAGTTTGTTACTTCTCAGATGTCTTGTGACTAACTTTGTGTTTCTGATGCAAATACATCCTGTATAAAAACATATCAGGAGAATTCAATATATATGCTCCACAGTCCTAAGCGGGATTGAACAACTATTGGGAAATATTCCTATGGAATTTTCAGTCTGGGAAAAAAAAATCTAACAAAAAGTGATGTGTAAAAGGGAGAGTATTTAGGCTATTCTGCAGCTGAAGTTAAAGAGGAAGAGGGTATTAGCTTTGCAGTTCCTCCACAGCAGCCTAATTACTTTCTCAGCTGAGATTTACACATAATTTAGTGGTATATATTTAACTTATATTTCTGATTTAAGCATTTAACATACTTGTCTTTGGTGATCTCACAATATTTGGGTTGTTCTATCTTTGGCAAGCCTGGAAGAATCAGACATCTCTCTTCTTTCAAGCAGCCTTGTAGTCAAATTATGTAATACCTGCTTGTTTGGCTCACTACAGTGTAATAGCATGCAGTTAAAGCAATAATACTTTTGGGTTTTTTTTCTCCTTTTTAATTCTTTCCCATCCAATTGGATAAGGAATGTTTCAAGTCAAATTTTGCTACACAATTCTCTGCTGTAAAATGTGAGTAAATCCAGTGAATGATGCCACTTAACTTTTGTAAAACTTCCTCTTCAGTTTTCAAATGCTTTAAGCTAGTATCAGCACCCTAGTCTTAAAAAGGTACATGAAAGAACTTGCACAAGTCTAAGTCACATTGATAAGAGTCCTCAGATTTTCTGTATCTGAATCCAATGCTCTGGTGAATAGCACACAAAGAGTTACTCCTTCTAAAGAATTAGCCTCAATGTCTCTCCGCTGTTATAATGAATATAATGTGTTGAACACAGCAAGCCCAGAAGACATCTATTTGATCCTAAAGTACTCTTGAAAAACAAGCCTGAATAAAAAAAGTGAATCAGGAAAACAGATTAAGAAAAGAAGCAGAGATAGGATGTTCTTAAAAAGTAAAATCTTTACTGGAAAGTGTATGTTTATGATCCACAGTACCTTACTCCTTGTCTCTCTGCAGACTTTTGTGTCTGAAACTCCTCCTGGACTTGCTCTCCTGAACAGTGAGGCTGTGCAGCAGATGTCTTCTCCAGGGGGATATGAAGCTCAGAAAAGTATGGAGCTGCTAGTTACACATTCAGTGGACGCTGAAGAAGACTGCTGAGAAGATGACACTGGTGATGTGCACCAGCTGATGTTTAACAGCTACCAGTGCAGGAGGGTCAAAGAAGACTCAAGTGTTAGCACTCTGCTTCAATTTGCAGAACTCACAGGACAGTGTCCTTCAGAGGTCAGGCAATGAGGACAGAGAGAAAGACCCATGGGCTAGGCAAGGCACTAGACCTTAGGGACTCTAGGTATCTTGACGCATGCTTACATGAGGTGTTCATTGGCTACGGCACAGGCAGCACTGGACAGCTTGCGAAATGGGACTAAGACAGCAGTGAAGAGTTTTCAGAAGGTCAGTAGTGCAGAGTGGCTGGGAGATGGAGAACTTACAGGGGAGAAAGGGAAGGGGATTTGGGGTTGGGAGCAGCTCACGTTTGAGATCCTAGGCACCTGGTACCACCTCTGGGAGAGCTGTTCACTGGTGCCTGGGTTTGGTGTGACATACAGAGCAACCACAGAAGAGTCTAAAGAAGAGCATCCCTGGACGCACTGCTGAAAAGCAGAAAGGCAGTGAGCCTGGCTGTGGGTCTAGCACTTCGTTAAGCAGGTAGGGAGAAGATATGACATGAACTAAAAAGTTTGCAGTAGTAATTTTTGCTCTTCTTAACCTACAGTAAAGTTATTCTCCAATCCACTTGCTTTTTTCATCAAACTGATTTGCGGTGCAGCCGAGATAAACATTCTTTTCCCTGCAGTTCAAGGAAGGAATGAATAGGTGTGATCTCACTTTCCAGCCTGGGTGTCAGTCCCAATCAGGAGAGACAAGGCAGTAGAAGAGGGAAATAATTTGATGCTGGTCAGTGTATCGTAATTGTCTCCTCTGCTTTTATGCAATGAAGTGTGCTGCCCTTTCCTCAGATTTAAATTACATCTGGGTCTTGGGTGTACTAATTGCTTGATGTAAACAAGTGACGTGCTCTGCTGACACTCATTGGGACTTATCTGCTTTACTCTCTGTCAGTGTTTCTGCTCAAAAGATGCTTTTCCTAAATTCACTAAATTCACTAAAATTAATATAAGCCTCACAAGCACTAGCTGTGCCAAGGCCTTCCCTCTGTACAGCACTCTAAGAGACTGCATATTGTGGCTGAGCATATTCACACATATATGCATAATCATATTATTAATGTGCATACAACTTTTTGGCAGAATTTAGTGCAGATTATGCTTAATATAAGTTTCCTACTGTGTGATGGTGAATGAAGAAAAGTAATGAAGCTCATAATTCCATGCAAATATAGGTAACCTTGGATACTGCTGACACAAATGGCTGCTGGGATAACAAGAGAAGAAAGATATTGAGTTCAACATTGTGACTTAAATATCAGCAGTGTATCTAATGAATTGTTCTGTCATTTCTTTATTGCCAGGGCTGGAACTATAGTCATAGTCATATGGCCAAGTCCAATTAAATCCTCATGATTAATTTACTGCTTGTAGAAGGTGAGAAATTGTCAGCCTAAAAAATGGATATGTTCTACCTTGCCACATGGCACACATGCCAGAGGCACAGCCCTGGCAGGATTACCTCTCAAACAGAGGGGAAAGGGGCTCTCACTGAAACACCTGATAGGAGTTGGAAAGTTAACACCTCCCTCTCTGCAACTCCACATGTGCAGGCATGCTTTCAAAATAGCAATACTTTATTACACAGTTTCTTAACGTCTTCCATTACAGTTCGACCCATTGGCTGCAGCTCTCTTTCAAGCTCTGTTGGTTCTGGGTTGCATATTCCCGCTTCAGACTGGTCTAAAATCTGGACCACTTTTAAATTTATTTGTTGACTTCTCTGTGGTAGCAACATAACTTTTGTCCTAGTGCCAAGATGGATTTTAGTAAAGTAGATAAACAGAAGAGAGTAGAAGTGCAGACTGTGAGTTAGACTAAAAGAAGCTGCTTCTTCGATTAGTCAAGTAGAGGAAGAAGCTGTCTCATTTAACAATTATTACACCAGTTACACCATAAATTTACCTTCTTTGGCATATGCAGGGAAAAATAAACCAGTAGATCCATGGCTTAATGGAGTGGGGCTAGTGTGAGAGACAAAATAAATTACTAGAGAGATCCTAAGGGTTTTTTATCTGTTTTGGGGGATTTTTTTTTTTGGTAGGATATCTTCTATTTCTCTCATGTTCCACAGCAGGTAACAGCTTTTCTGCTGTGTTCTTTGGCTTTAAGTGGGCACAAATTATGTTATTCTACTTCAGAATAGCACCCAGGTTTAGTTAAGATAGTTCTCCAACTCACTGCTATCAGATATTTTGGCACATCTTATGAACTTTCTGCAATGGCTTATGATGCATGAAGTAGAGGTAACAGGTGTCAAAGGCTTTGTGTTAACTACTTAGTTTCTTCTGCAACCTGCTCAGGTCCCAGGTCTTCATGCTGAAACTATGACAAGGCAAAGACTTGCCAACTTTAACACTTACAGGATCAAAGACTCCCCAAAATTAATCTCTTTGTGCCCACCAAGAAAAAACTTCTGATCTGAGCCCAAGTCTCATCACAGTATTAAATTCTGTCTTCCTTGCTCAAAACAGATGTTAACTATTTTCCTCAATCACTTTCTTAATGCAAGTTAGACAACCTTCTCTCCATGAGCCATGCTGCTTTAGGAGTACTTGAAGATGATAGAAAACAACCTTCCCTGAGCAGGGCCGAAGGCTTGATCCTTGATGTATTGGTGGCATTATGTGGATTCATACCAGCTGAGGAACTGACACAGGATACGTTTAAGGTTCTTCCATTCCTCCTCCTCGTGGCTGTATATAGAGTATGTAACATAACCTACTGTTAGGGAACTGGCAGAATGCCTACCAGCAGCAATTAAAACCAACAAGTCTCAGCTTTCCTGTTGACTTTTTCAACTCTTGCTTGCACAAGAAGGGATCTTGCACTTCCTTACCATCTCAAATGCCTGTTGTGGTGATGTTATGTTGTCCTTTAGGGCTATTAGCAGTGAATTTGGACAAGATGAAAGATTAAGCAGGAAATGTCTAGGGGTATGAAATCGTTTGTGGTGCTATCAATGTGAGAGATAATATTTTTATTTACTTTGTGCTAGGGCTTCAAACTACCTAATGCCACCTGGAATTAAACACTGAGGAGTCTTTTCTAGGCTCTTTGCATGTTATAGCCCCATCCATGGGCCTATATATTCACCCACTAAAGAGCTTGTATAAAGTAGAAGCTCATGATCCCTGCACTGTAACCTGGGAGTTGATTCATATAACCCATCTCTGACACAAATGGCTAGGAGTGTCTCCTTTGCCTCTTTAGAAAAAACTCTTACATTTCTGTGGAAGTATACATGCTCTGGAAAATCTTGAGAAGGCTTTCTGATTCTGCATTTTGTTGAGCAACACAAGGCTAATACTTTGGTGCTGATTAGATTCACCGGGTCTTCTCCCTGCTCCCCATGCCAGTTTACAATGTTGTCAGATGATCAGAGTGCAGGCTGCAGTGATGGACAGACGTTTTGAGTTTCTCTTCATTGATGTGATGCTAGGATTCGTATCTGTACTGATAGACATTGATGGATATCTATCTTTAGGACTGTGTATGCTCTTAAGGCTGCAAGCAAATGAATAGGTGCAGGCCTGAGGTCTACATAACTGAGCAGAGCATGGGAAGCTGCTGGACATGACATGAGAAATTGCTGGCTGTGATCATAACAATAAGAAGCTGGTAAAAGCTACCAAGAGCGCTATGGGGTGGCTAAATTTTGCAGATGGTTAAGGGGAAGTGTGTGACTGATTGCCAAACTACAGAGAGGTAGCTGAGGGGACCTCTGGGGAGTGGAGGCTTGCAGGACAGCAGTGCCTAATCATGTCAATAATACCATGTAAGGCCAAGGTGAACAAGGTAACGGTATCAGAAATACCAAATTTAGGTATGGAGATAGCAGAACTGTGACCAAAAGGGAAAAAGGCTATTTATTTGGAAGGGAACTGGGAGGTGGAAGACAGGTAAAACAAGACAAAGAGGAAGATCAGGAAACAGGGAAAGGAATAACTGTATGGAAATACTGTAGTTGGTGCTGTCTGGCGATCCCTTTTAGGTGGTCCTGTGCTTCATTACTGCAGACTAAATGAGAACAGCAAAGCAAAGCCATTGCATTGACCCCAGCACAGAGGTCCCACCTCACTCATTTCCAGAGTTGTGAGGACAGAGGTGGCTGCTTCCCTGGAGAAACGCTGGAGGGACCAGCCAAGCATTGTGGTGTGCCTGTGCAGGTGCCACCTCCAGCACTGACTGCACCGGCAGCTACCCACCACTTCTGAATGCATGCAGCATCTCTTGTAAGTGATGGAATAATGAAGTGCCATAAGCAAGAAAAAGAAAGAATTTGTGGGAAGGAGTAGGGAAGAGAAGTTAATGATTGGAAGGAAAAGGTGAGGATATTGAAGGGGCTAAAGAATTAAAGAGTTAAAAAAAATTACAAGGACTCTGCAAATACAGTTATACACACAATTTAAATATCAGTTGGCCGTGGTTCGAATTCCAGAGAAGGGAATATGGTTTCTCCTGCCTTCTGAAAGTTGCATGTCTTGAAGTGTCTTCATTTCAGTGGTTGCAGGATTTGATTCCCTTGCTGACATTGTCTCCTAGCAGCTTGCATTTATTTCTGGTTGCTACAGAGCATTCATAGTTGTTGTCAACTGTTGCAGGCATAAATAAAGCATGATGGATAAATTAGCTGAACAGTCATAAACAATATACTGTTCTGTAGGAAGTTTTAAATGTTGGCTGACCTTTGGTTTAGATGGACATATTTGATGCAACTTTTTTTTTTTGAGTGAAAATACTGGTATTTTCACATACTGCTGTTTTTTGTTTGTTGTTGTTTTTACAAAGTAAGGGCTGGCGGTATGTATTAGAAGAAACCTTTCTTTATTTTTTGTGAATAAAATATTTGCTCACATTTCCTGTTGTTTATTCTTACTTTCCAGTTAGGTGTATTTAACCATTGATTAATTTTTCTACTCTATACCTTTTACATACTGTCCTTTAGATATTTATAATTAGAATATTCATATACTGTCTATTTATTTCTCTTTCCTATTTCTAGGTTTTCAAGAACCTGAACACATACTTGTGTGGCTTTATGACATAAGAACTGTTCTATCTGATAAAACAAAGGCCTGTTGAACTGCAACTAGCAGACTGTGCTCTGAATACAGCCAAATGGATGAAGTGAGTGAATTCCCTGGCACTTTTTCTGGAAGCGCTCCCTTCCATTAATTGGAGCATTGTGTTTACATTTCCATTTGTCCTCACATGAGAGCCTAATTCATTGTTAATTGCATACAGAGAGAGGCCCAAGAGAAGAATAACCGGGTATAATAACAGCTTTCAGCTTTTGAAGGGGCAAGAGTGAGTTTCAGAGACAGTCTTTAGCAAGTGGCAGCAAGAATCAATGATGGTAATTATTATCATCTGGTTCATGACATCCAGGAAAACAAAGCCATTTAAAAAAATTATTCTATCAGTTTTACCAATAAGATACCTCTTCACTGGTGAAGAAATGCATTTCTACAGTAAGTAGAGATTTTACGAAGCCTCATTTCCTCTGACACCATAACTTACAGGTTCTAGCTAGGTAATATAGCTGAACACACAACACAGACATCAACCTTCTGGTGAAGACAGTCACCTGAATCTTTTCCTTCATTTGTCAGAAACTTGCGACACCCCAGTTTCTCTGAGGGCTCCCCCTCTCTGTCAAACGTGACTGAAATTCACTAGTGAGTTTCAAAATTTTGGAGGAAGGGCGGAGACGGGGTGGAAATCGGAACTGACTACTCAATCAAATAAGCCCCATTTACTTTGGAAAGTAGGTTTTATGATGTTTTTCCTAATTGCTGTGATAATTGGTAGTAAAACGCTTGAATGTGGCTGCCCATTTACTGCTATACAGCATTTCAGGGCGTTGCTGTCAAATATTCTAGTACTGCCTATAATGCCAGTTAACTTGCCTTTGATGCCCTAGTTCATCTATCTAAATAGCGGGGACCGACTGCTCTGCTTTCATTTCTATGACTCTCTAAGGGGTTATGGAGATAGTCAGTGAAGCCAGAGCTTTGTCACTCCTTGGCTCTGAAACTGACCTAACTGTGCAGAAGAGAAATTATATGAGCATGTCTTCATCTCATTTCATCATGGCGTGAGCAGGCTTCTCTCATTTCACAGCCTACTTCTCAGGCTGTGCATACCATGAATTACACTATTCCGAGAATCAGTTTGGATAAATAAGTTTCTACATGTTCATACCTGGCATTTGAGATTATAGCATAAAGAAAAAGAGGATAAAATTACAAAGGATTTATGGTCTTAGACATTTTGTTCAGGCCTCAAGAACTGAAGTTGTTTGAGCATCTCTTAATAAGAAGCCATTTATTTAACTATAAAACTGTATTCCAGGGAGAAGTTTTATTTTAGGAACAGCCTGTCCTTTACATAACATTAAGCAGTAAGTAGTTGCATTAAGTGACTTTTTCTCATAGACAAAAATGCTAACAAAAAGTCATGCAAGATCCTGTTTCAGAAGGTCAGTATGTATTCATTGCATGCGCTCCCTTCCTTCTTGGAGCTGGTGAGCTCCTAGCGGTGTGAGCTCTGAGGCTGCATAATAAAAATTCCTCCTCTCTTCATCTGTGAGTCTGTTGTTCAGCACAACTCTCAGCGGGCCTTCAACAAAATCAATCTTTTATTTTATGCCTACAGTTCCCGTCAGAAATATCTCAGGTTTTTTTTCAGCAGGAATACAGAGGTGAAAACAAAAGCTCCTCTTCATAATTTTGCTGGCATCATCCATTCTTCCCAAAGTCTTCCTCTTCCTCTGAGCATACTGCTGAGCTCTCAAATAGGGACATAAGTGGGGTCAGCTTTCACTACAGGGGATTGAATAGCCTACCCTGTGCACAAGGGGCTTCACTATCTCTTACCATTTAACCCGTATATCAAAACAGGTTTGCAAAATGACTGCCAGGCACTAATAACAGCTGCGAACACACACAGATGGAGGCAGAAAGCAGAGCAAGATATTCCTAAAAAACCAATTCGTTACACTATAATATTTAGAGAGGTCCAGCAAACAGCATTTAAGTCTGGGCTGCTTCACTCATTCTGTTAGGCTGGGGTAACTTTTGCAAATTGCTGTTGAGGACACAGTGTGGGAAGATTTGAAGTTCACAAATGTGTTCATTTGTTCATGGGATAGGTCCAGTGGCCCAGCTTATCTAAAGTAGTTTTGTTTTACTGGTTTAAATTTTTTTAACATCAAAGCAGATCACCTCATGCAAAAATGAAATCAGGAGAAGTCTTCTTTTATGTTTTCTCTACATAAACAGTTTTATTTGAAGAAAATCACTGCTAGCCTGGAAGCTGTATCTGCATCAGTGCTGATACTGTGGTGGTCAGACCTAAATCAGCAATGATATGAAAGGAAAAATCTTAAATCTAAGGATTTACAGTTAAGCTTTTTTTGTCCAAGAGCGAGCTATGGGTGATCTATTCCTGTAAGACAAATTTTTTATAAATAAATTACTATTATGAGCCATTATAGGTGAAAAGAGAAGGCATGGGATATTCCCTGCTGTAGTCTGAGACCGTGACCCAAAGCTCATTAAAACCAAAAACAAAACCCATGTCACTTCAATGGAGTAGGACTGGCTCACGAGCAGAGGAGGAAAAAATTTTCCTTGAACAATTTATTTAATGAAAAAAACACAGCTTGAGGATGGCCAAATATGTATAGAATTTGATGAATCCTTTTTATCAAGAACAGCCAAAAATGAATGCACTCCCCTTTGCCTCCCCACCTCCCAGCATTTTTTCCCCCTTGGAAATAGCCTTCCTTATTTTAAGAGGAGGATAGCTATTTTTTTATTTTAAATATCTTGATTTGTGATCTTACTTTGACTTCAGTTATATGGCATTTATATCAAGGATTTCATTTCATCGAGGGAGGTGAGCTTTCCATATTAGCTTGATTTAAAGTCAATTTTAGGATTTTTTCTTTCCTTGGTTCAAAATAAAAAGGCGAAATACCAAGAAAAAAAAACATCAAAAAGCTCAGAGGAGGTAACTATTATGTTTTTTAACAAAGATGTTTGGAGTTATTTTCAGGTTGTGGACAACGGATTTATAGGCTACAAAAAAAAATATCAAAAACCAAACCCTAAAAGAAGAAAGACATAAATTATGCTAACAAAGATCTGAAGTTAGGTCTGGGAGGAGCAACTCCCAAAGGATGGATGCATAGGACATGTATTAGCAAATCCTGAAATTCAGATTTGACTGGCTGCTACTACTGTAGCAGAGTAACACAACTGTTAATGTTTCAAGAATTAGCAGAATTTTTAAGATTTGTTGAACCAAAAAGAAATGTCAAAAAATTTCCAGTTTTCATGTACTTGGTCAGATATTAAAAATAAGGGGGAGGTTAACGAATAGCGAAGATTCTTAAAGATAATAAGCATGGAAAGTCTGTTCTGCCATCTCTTAGTTCACAAAAGTTTTTTGGATCCCAGTTACTCACTGGACACATGTGTACACATTCCAAATCAGTCTCACTGTGAGAGTTATTTTAAAGAACACTATGTGAAATTGGACTTGAACAGAAAAATAATGTAGTTCATTAAAGAACTCATCTGCGTACTAGTCTTGTTATTAAGCAAACCATTCAGTTTAATTTTTTTAATTTACAATGTCATTTTGGGATAATCAGAAAACTAAGTATTGCATACCACACTGCCATGTGTATGCTTTAAGATAATTAGATGTTCAATACCTGAGACTCCCACAAAGAAGAGTAGCTGTGACCCTTAGTCTGTTTCGAAACTCAAAAAAACCTGTTTGCATTTTCACTACTTTTTCTAACCACTTGACTTTCCCACTCTACTCTCCCAGTCTTTCTCCACCCCGGTTCAATTTTGGACGTGTGTTGCAATTTATCTTTGCCGTTGTTTGAATGCAGGGTTTATGAAAAAGATGCAAGGACACTGGGAGCATCTGCCAGACCAGTTTGTGCTGTTTCAGAGAGCAGGGAACTGAATGGTGGTGACTCTTTGTATTCTGCTTGATGATGTCATCTTGGTGTAAATGTTTATCTAAGGATTTTTAATGTATAGAAAGGCTATTTAAATCAAAATACTGTCTTTACAACAAGAAAATACATGGCATGACTGTTGCAGATGGAGTGATGCACTTCACTCCTAGAGAGAAACAGTGACACATTTATTGATATAAAACAGGGATTTAACAAAGTTTGATGGTAAATGTTACAGCATTTTAACAAGATTCAAGGCACACTTGGTTATTTACTGCATAGAGGACAGAGTCAGACAGAACTGTCAGGGAGACCCTCCTGTTGAGTCAAGGTTTCAGAAAGGACCCGCTTGCTTTCTGGATCCAATTCTAGACCCAGACTTGGACAATGGTTTATACTTAAAGGGTTATTTATGCACAATCAATCCTTTATATTACTTAGCTAAGATTTCAAAGTTCAGCCTGCTATTAGTCACTTACTGAGGATCTGTTGTGACAAGGAATCTCTGAATCTTGAGGAGTAACCTTGAAAGACATCCCTACTCAAGGGGAGATCCGGGTGTGCAGCCTACTGCCGTTCAGGAGAGCTCAAAGGGCTCTTGGGCTGTTCACTGTTTATGGGGGTAAGATGATTGACCTATAGTCATATTTGTATATTGACCCTAGTAGCAGCATTGCTCAAGTTAGCCCTTGGCTACTGTGTTGTTATCTGTCTTCCTGAAACCATGTTGAGCCAGGTGCAGCCATCATGACTACACGCACCCATTATGACCACCATGGGTGGTTATTGCTTGGGCAGGTTATGGGACATAAAGATCAGGTTGGTGCCTGGGCGGGGAGCACTTCATCACAATGACAAAGAATTAAAATAAGAAAATGAAACTGTGTTAATCTACCACAAATACCTGATTTAGGATGTTGTACATCACAGTAAAATGAACTTGCAAAATACTGCAGTTCTGCTGAATTCCGTGTAGTGACTGATCTGCACCAGATGGAGATCTGAACTGTACATTTAAGATTTCCTTGTCTAATATTATAAGAAACAGTTTTGATTTTCCTTTCATTGTGTTTTTAGATTTCACCCTGCTCCCCAAACTTCTCTGGGACAGGAATTCAGCAAGGAACACTTCGATTCCCTTAGATCCACCCACTGATTTTAAAACTACAACCCAGAGCTTCATGGGATAGTAACTGAAGAAAACTGTGGGCTTTCTTGAATGCACACACCTTCCCACTGCTTGTTTCCCTTGCCACAGCCACCTCTGCAGGTCTCTGTCATGCTGGGACTGCTGTGTGGGTTCCTGTTCCTTCAGTCAGACCCTTTTTGCCCGAAGCAGTCAAATCAAGCCATGACACAATGGAGATGCAATGCACAAAATAGGTCGGACTAAAAATAAAAAAAGAAAGTTGTGCTCTGCCAAGCTGTTTACATGGGAAACACCCCCTCCAGAAGACAAAATCCACCTCTTTGGTGTCGCTACCAGCATGAGTGTGTCAGTCAAACTGGGAAGCAGATTTTGCCTGGGTTGAATATGTCTGGCAGAGTCTGGTATCCAAATGAAGAGGGGGCATCTTTACCTGTCCTTCCCCTCTGGTCCTAGTACAGAGAGTGTGCAGGAGACTGCTGGAGGGTTTGAAGTGCTGGTTAGTAGCTTCCATAACGCCTCCATCCCACTGGACTGCCAGGAGGTTTGAGCTTTGAGGGCATCGCAGAAGATTTTGTGAACTTAGTGAGATCCTGAGTTGCCAGTAAGGAACCTGGAGTGCCATGTTTACCAAAGGGCATATGTCTTCTGTCACCACAAGCCTGACGTTTTGCATTATGCCACCTGTTTTTCTGTCCTGGCCTTCAATTTCCTTACATCATAACTGAATTTCCTAGTGTGCTATCCAGAAAGTTTTATGTTATCAGGAATATAATAATTTTACAACAGGAAAACCTTAAGGAACCATTTAACTACTTCATTGTGAATTGCTTGAAAACAATTGCAAATCCTCATTACCCAAAAGATTCTACTCTGCATCAGTTCAGCACTAAGCTGTGTTTTACTGTCATGCTGTTTTGTCTTCATGAAAGCTGTGGTCAGGTATTCTGATGTGCTGATGTCTTACAGGTCCCTGTGGAATTTGGATAATGAGGTAAAGTCTGTGTGTTCAAAGAACGATTAAGAATGACCTTGCTATCTCTTGTGCAGGCCGAGGGAGTGGAGACTCACCTGGCCAGCACGGGATGCAGGTAAGGAAGGAGCCCTGTGGAGGCAGGACAGCCCTGCTTTTTGTCAGTGAAGACAAGATAACAGGAACTTGTGTAGTTCTTTGTTTCTTCAAAAGGCTGTCATGCCCGATGACTGACCTCTGCCTCATTACCTGTGAAATGCAATTAAAGTCGACACCCCTGCATATGCTAATGAATATTATATAGGTCGTGCTAAACATATATGACTATAGCACTCGTCTCTCCACCCAAATTGTCTAGTTGGACTAGATGATCTCTAGAAGTCCCTTCCAACTCTAAAAAATTCCGTGGTTCCGTGATATACATCACCTAGGGGAGAGAAACCTTGTAATTTTGGGGATAAAACGATGGAGAAAATGACTGTTAAATTTGGAGAGAAGAATCTCAATACCTGACAGACCAGTTGACGGGCTGTGTTCTCTTCCACCACTCCAGGCAGGGACACCTTCTGGGTAAGCGCTGCGCCTTTCACCCTCTGGTGGATGTTACCCCCGGGCTGTTATATTATTATTATTATTATTTGCTAGCAATATTAACCTTAATTAGTAGTGCTATTGTAGTCAGTGAATTTATCAATGGCAATCTCAAATCTGTTCTGTCGCTCTCAATAAAATAACTAATTTAGATGTTTGTGAATCTGTCTCAGTGAAAGTCCTTCGTTGGGACTCTGATAGACAAATATCAAAACTATAATCCTTTTAATGCAACAGTCCCAAATCTTGTGCCTGAACTGTGCGTTCCCTGAGGGCTGCAAACTCTCCCCTGGCCAAGCCACATGATCCAAGATGGGAAGCAGGAGAGTCTGAGGTAGATAAGAGGCTCAACGTGAGCTGCCAACATGTGCTTGCAGCTCAGAAGGACAACCGCATCCTGGGCTGTATCAAAAGAAGCATGGCCAGCAGGTCAAGGGAGCTGATTCTGCCCCTCTACTCCACTCTCCTGAGAATCCACTTAGAGTACTGCAACCAGCTCTGGAGCCCCCAACATAAGAAGGACATGGACCTGTTGGAGCGAGTCCAGAGGAGGGCCACGAAGATGATCAAAGGGTTAGAGCACCTCTCCAATGAAGACAGGCTGAGAAAGTTGGGGCTGTTCAGCCTGGAGAAGAGAAGACTCTGAGGAGACTTATAGCAGCTTTCCAGTATCTGAAGGGCACCTACGTGAAAGCTGGAGGGGGACTTTTTACAAGGGCATGTAGTGATAGGACGGGGGGTAATGGTTTCAAACTAGAAGAGGGTACATTTAGGTTAGATATTAGGAAGAAATTCTTTACTGTGAGGGTGGTGAGGCACTGGCACAGGTTGCCCAGGGAAGCTGTGGAGGCCCCATCCCTGGAAGTGTTCAAGGCCAAGTTGGATGAGGCTTTGAGCAACCTGGTCTAGTAGGAGGTGTCCTTGCCCATGGCAGCGGGGTTGGAACTAGATAATCTTTAAGGTTCCTTCCAAACTAAACCATTCTATGATTTTCTGATTCTATGAATAACATAATCAAATAAAAATACAGGTCTTATCAGACACTGTGACACAATAACCATATGGATCTTAGTATTGAGCTGACCTGACACAAAGGATTTAGTATCAGTTTAAAAATCACAGCATTCTGCCCTTTTGGAATCTGTTTTTGCTCACTTGTTCCCTTAAAAGTGTTTGAAATGAACATTCAATTTTTTCAGCAGATTTCATGGTCATAACAAATGGCAAATACTGGTAAAACTACAAGAGAGCTGAATAACCTTAATTGTTTCTTTTTAATAATCTCTGCCTTTTTCAGTTGTTTATATAAAGCCATGAGCAGTCTGAGAGCATCTGGTTCATTAAGTTACTTGGTTAAGGACAAAAATGTAGTAAAAGTGTAAAAAAAATAACAAATTACATGCAAAGTTACAAACAGAGAGACACAGAAGTGTTAGCATCCTCTGTATGTCGGAGGGGGTGTGTGTGCATGTGCATCCCTGGGAACCAACACTCAGTCTCCCTGCTGGCCAGACCTGTGAGCAGGAGCAGCCACAGCCGCATCCCTTGGGCTGGGATGGAGGGACCCCTGGCTCAGAGGTCACCTGCAAGTAGGAAGGCAGAGGTCCTGGAGGTCGTGGGGTCTGGCACTTCCCATAGCATCTACAGCAGTTTAGATTTAAACTGCAGAAATTTCTCTGGAGAGATCCCATCTGGTTCTGTAATACAGACAGTATTAATAACAACCAAAAGTGAAACACTCCTTAAGATCTTAGGATTAAAAGAGCAGAGGATGGCTATTAGAGCAAAAGAGTGTCACCTTGATGACAAATATAAAACAACGCTTACAGCCTGGAAGGGAAACAAAAAAATTACCTTTAGTATTGTGTTTTGGTCCCCACAAGAATTCCGCTGCTACTTTAACTAGACAAAGTAGACCTTCAGTAAAATCCTTTGAGTCATAAAATGCCTCATTTAAAGAGGAAAAAATCAATAACTCCAACTTATGTGCTTTTACTTTACTGAGTGTCTCTATTTAAATGCATATTTTGAATACAGCGCTGCTAGAGAGTACTGGTATAACATTCCTGATAGAGGGAATCACAGAAGAAAATTGTAACCTTTTGAGTATGGAGGAGGTGGGGGGAGAGGGGAGGTGACTCTTCTACCATTTTTAAAGGAAATTACATTCTCTAGCTGCCTAAATAAATGAAATCTAAAGAAATAAAAGTGTGTTCTGGATCAGATTCTGACTTTGAAAAAAGGCATGAAAAGAGATTAAAATCGAACATGCACTGAAAAATTAGGCCCTGGTATTAAGTAGTAGAGGCATCAACACTCTCTACATGTTTGCATTTTTTATGTAAAGATAAATAAGGTGCAATTGTGAAAGGGCACCCAAAAAAGACTGTAAAAAGAATGACAATAATTACACAAAGTACAGCTTAGTTATTTCTACAATTTAGAAAATCAATTCAGAGTGGGCACATCATCACCCCATATGCCTCCTCAATAATATTAGTTATTTTTAATTTATTAGGGACTTGAGGAGTCCAGGAGATGTAAAAGCATTAATAGCCTCTGAACCTCCAAACTTTGCAAGCCCAGGGATAGGGCAATAGGTGACAGCTTGCAAAAAACCAGACAGGAATAAAAAAAATGGTGTGGCAACATACAATGAAATGGTGAGCAGTGCTTTCTGCTTATTGACAAGTCCACCATTGTCTAGGTTCTGGTAAATAAATTGAAGGTGTCTTCAGGAAAGCAACAAGGTGGTTTTGCATATTCTTATGGGAAATTCTGGCTTGGTACACAAACACTGTCCCTATAGAAGGATGCTAGAATTTATATATGATGAAATTATCTACAAAAGCACTGTATGGGATCAAACACTTTTTTTCATGTATGACTTCTCTACCAAAGTTCCTGTTCTCCAATAGGGATTATTTGTACCCTTATTCCTTCATCCTGTTCCCTACCCAACTGACTGCTAAGGAGCCCTGTGGAGGATTTTGCCTACCAGAGAGATAAGAAAATTAGCGGAAGACAAGTAATGTTTGCTTTCTGACTGCAAAAAATGACCTCTGTGACTAAAACTTCAGACAAATATAAGTACTGATGGGAAGGCAATTATTTACAGCTGAAGTGTGACTGAGGTATTCAGAAGACTTCAAAGTTGGTGTTTCCCTCGGCTCTGTGCTACAAAAGCCCTCAGTACTCACAAGGAGATTCAGAAACACACAAGGACAAATCCCAGGCAGAAGAAATGCCCAAAGAGCTTTATCAGTTTCTACAAATTATAAGCATGCTAACTGTCATATGCTAATGTGATTAAGTGTGCCAATGGTGAAACTTTTCAGATCTTCAGAGGATGTAACCAAGCTGAAACAGCACGGATGAAATCCAACACTGACTCAGAAAGTGAGGTTAAATCAGCTTACAGAGGACCCTGATCCGAAATGCAAAGGTCTGATACTACTTCTCATGTCATGAGTCAGTTACAAGTGAGCTAGCCACCATCAGGAGAGAGCTGAGGCAAGACGCCGAGCGTTCTGGACCTTTCAGCAGCATCTTTGCAATATTTAGCCCTGGTTTTACCACCTGCCACTTCACTGTGGCTCACTGTTATTTACCATACATATTGCATTGTATTGGTCCAATACGCACAGACTTTTAAAGCACCTTATCTTAGGACTTGCCTGTGCATTCATAAAGCGAACTGCAAAGTCACAGCAGAGGCTTGAGTACTCCTGTGAGGTGACTCCTCCCTTGGTCGTGCCTCCCAAGTGGTACCTTTTGACATTACAGGCATACTCCTGAGAGTTTCTGCAAATGCCTCCCCAACCTTCCCTTACCCCGTGTGCTGCTGTGCCTCTGCAGGACGTGAAGGTGCTGGGCATTGTGTGAATGAGATGTAGCCTAGCCCATGCTGTGGACACTTTCAAGGGTGCTTTTTTGGCAGCTAAACTCCTCGAAGGTGCATATCTGGCTGCTTGTGATCCTCAGCCATTTCAGGGGGTTGTCTAATGGCTGGGTTTTTTATATTTTTTTCTTTGCTACCTTCCCCCCCCC
>VYXH01012194.1:36973-52015 GCA_013397275.1 Burhinus bistriatus | reverse complement strand
TCGGTTTTGTGGGGGTGTTTTTGTTTTGTTTTTTTTTTTTTTTTTTTTTTTTCCCCCCCCCCCCCCCCCCCCCCCCCCATTTTTCATCTTCTTTTTCTGGATGATGCTTTGTCATGAGGGTTTTTTCTCTACTTCTGCTTTTTCATCCTGTCCCCCTTTCATTTATCAGGCCCTTACCTGCTTTCCTGTCACATATTTCATTTCATTTTCTTAAAAATGACATCCAAAAGTATTCATCCGGGCTGCAAGTGCCAGTTTTTCAGTTCACTGGTAGCTTTGATCCCTCAGTCAGCTTCATGGACTGTGAATGAAAAGGACTAAAGTGTCTCAGCACAGTTCACGTGATTCAATTTCACCAGAATAAAAGCAGCCACTGTCCAGCTGAGGTGCAAGAGATCTCCACTTGATATATTTATTTATTGGCACATCAGAAAGGTCTGTCTTGAAGGAAAGCTACAGAAATAAGGATAATTGGGAGAGGCTAGAGAGAATGAAATAAATGCTTCTGCTTCATTCTCAGCCTGTTAGTGTGACTCAGCAGTTCTTCTCTGCACAAGGTCTGCCTGTGCACATGGAAGAAAATGCTGAAACTGACAGAGACAAGGTGACTCCTTGTTGGCAGGTTTGCTCGGTCTGTGTGCATGTGATGCATCCACCTGCACCAGAAACCCAGCTGTGGTAGAGAAGCTCTGTTACCCTTCCAGGTAAAGCTTCCCCGAATTTTTGGAAACTAAATTTATGTAAATCCAGCTCTTATGACTACCACTTTTAATTAACCCAATAATTAGGTATGCTCATTAGGAATGACCTAGGAACAGAAGAAATGAGTTTTAGAGCCAAAACTAAGCAAATGACAGTGATCTAACCAAAAAAAGGAAATGAAAAACAGTGACAAGAAAACAAGATTTTTCTAATGTTATGATTTTAATACCGTAACTATGAAACAATTAAATGGAAAAAATGAATTAAAAATGTATTCATTAATTTAATTATATTTAATTAGTTGGACATTTCAATAAATCAGGAAGCTACTTAGGTTGACCACAAGAATATAGTGAACACTCATTTTCAGAAATTAAGCATTTACTTATTTTACTAAAAAGAAACATACTCTAAACTTTAGGTTAGTTTTGCACCAACTAAGGAAGAACTATGTATGGAAATCCAACCCTGATTGTTCTAACTATGCAGACTTTTCCTTGGGTGGTGGTTTTTTTTTGGTTTTTTTTTTTTTTTTTTTTCTAAATTTGTCTTTCTTTTAACATTCATGCAGTTCATGTTGACTGTCCAGACTCTCTGAAAGGAACTTATATCCATGTAAATGTTATCATTAATCTATTAATAAGCAATTAAAATATAGATACCTAGATGTTCCTATCCACGCAGGATTTTTTAGTGCTGATGAATGTTGACATTATGTATGGATTGTTTTCCCTTTTAAGCCAGAGTGTATCATTGGATCATCTAGCATAGACTCTTATAAACCAAATACTAGTTGTCATCTACTTATTCTGTCCTTCAACTTACAACTTGATTAATCTTCTGAATTAAAAGAAAAGGTTAAAAGTACACTAAAGACAAATACTTGTCTGGTTCACATGGCTGCAATGATACAACTTAGTGATATTTTTTAATTAAAATTGTTGATCTTTAATAAGCAATCAATAATTGTTATTGTGCATTTTTCAATGGATTGCAGACCTTTCCATAGTACCTGGTGTTTTGATCCCAGGAAGATAATTATAATTACTGTAATCATATCATGATTTGGTCTTCTAAACAGTTAAAAGAATTGAGTTGCTTAACTTTATCAGAATTTTTTTTCTTCCAGTCTTCAGTCTAATGTTTGGATTTTTAAGCAGACTTCTTTTTTTCAAAATCTCTTAAAACTAGAGGTGCTGTTCCAGAATGGATCTCACCGATACTATAAAGACATGTAATATCATCTTCTTAACTTGATACTCTCTGTTTGGGTGGAGGGAGCAGGCAGTCAGGAAAACATTAGGGAAGAATTTTTTTGTGAAAGTTGAAGGTGTCTTGTCTTCACAAATAGTTGTGTATTAATTCAGCCATCCCATCTCCTGTTCAAGAAGCAGCGAGGAATTCTCTTGGGTTAAAATTCTTTCCAGATTTACTTTGGAGAATGCATAGTTCCTCATGGCTTTCTGGAAGGGTTATTAAAATTCCAACTAATTAAAAAATAAAAGTTAAATGAATCTGAAGTGGGCTAAGTCTCCTAGTGACCTATCCCAAATGAGAAATAATGAGATTTTCTGAAAATGGCAGATGAAGCTGAGTCCCTTCTGTGGAACTGCAGACTGAATAAGTACATTCACCTCATCTACAAAGCACTGCATCATCAGGAGCACTTGCTGTATTTTCCTAGGAATGAAAGGTAGAAGTTAAAAGAAAAGAAAGGCAATGTTCTTTCCTGCTTTGTAAAGTATCTGTCTAATGTATTGAGAGGGTCTTTTTTCTCTAATAATTCAGTACACACAACAGAAAATTCACTGGACAAAATATTTCTGAAGCGCCAGCAGACAACGAATGGTTTCTGCAATATCAGTGGGACTTTTGCCATTGATTTCAATGGCACTAGAATCTCATCTTCAGGAGGCAAGGTCTGGTTCTTTCTTTCTTCACTCTTAAAAACATTATTCGGTGAAAGATAATTTAGAAATTATTTGGGCAATGGAGCTTCCACTGTCAGAAACATTTCACTTAAATTTCTTTTATTAGTTTCATCTTACTATTCTCAATAAGTGCTACATTACCATCTTAAATCTACCAACAGACGTTACATAGAATTTTCTTGAGAAAAGCAGTCAATACCTTTCATCCCTAGGGATGTTGTTGCTTTCAGGGAGATTCTGAATTGCATGTACTTGAATGATGTGTCTTTGTTTAAAATGTAACATGCTACCATTAATTTTACAAAGCACTGTCTTAGTACATCTTTACTGAATTCCTTTTCAGTATTCGATTTTCTTCAGGACACAACTAAATGCATTACCCAAAAGATTTCTATATGATATAAAATTATTCCCCAAAGTCTTTTAATAATCCCATGGCAAAAATTGTTCATTATAAGAATCATGATAAATGTCCTCTAAAATTCTCATATAAGCTTCAATTACTTCACTTTTAAATGTATAAACATGTATTAAAATATTGTCTGTCCAAAAGATGATTAATCCAGGTACTGACACTCAGATGCTTTTAAAAAAGACAAGTGAATGGGATTTGAATCGAGTGGAGAACTTGATCTCATGTCTCTGAATCTGCTACAAAAGGCTTTTACAAGAGTTTCAAATAGTAAAATCATATACTGCAAATGCTGAGTTTCAATGTCACAGCTTTTCTCTTTAACAAATAGCTGTGCCTTCAAGACTGTATATTCCCAGCACACGTGTGTATGCCTGCACTGGTGATGAGCCTACCAGTTTTACAAGGAAGAATTCCAAAATGGCCTGGCAACATAACTTAAAGTATGTAGAGTCTATTGGAGCATAGGCTTTCATATAAGTTGCGAGCTCTCAAATGAGATACTCAGATATGCATTAGCAAATTTGGAACACCAAGGCATAAAATTCTACTATTCAAGCAAAGGAGCTGGATTTTTATGTTGAATACAGTCTGAAACCAAAGATGGTGGCGCCACTAGGCGAAGATGAGACTTTGCCTGAATCCCAGGTGGAAATGCTTGCAGACTCCTGTGCAAATAGAGAAATTTGTGCTTTAGTCAAAAGAAATGTTTGGAGAATGCAGCTTGTGCCCTTTAATTACCTGAGAAGGAGTAGCTCAGGTGAAACTGAGGTTTTGGTGAAGGTAGAAGTAAATGACACTCACATAATGGGAAAGATTTTTTATTGTTTTACCTTCCATTCCATAATTATGCTATTTTGTATCTCCTTAGTCAAAGGCTGAAGAATTATTCTGCCAGTTACTCAGGATTGTTGCAGTTCTCTGTCTGTCTCTTTCTCCCACTAATTTGGGTTAAGTTTTCTGAGTAAAAGATAATGCCTCAGGCTTGCTCCTGAGATGGAAGGGATAAGATATTTGAAGTTTATCTTGACCATCCAAGTATTACAGTAATCCACTCTAATGCATCCTTGAGGGCTGTGATGGCTTCATTCCATCGGTAACTTAAATGATATCATATCAGCTAATGAAAGGATTTTTATCCAACTTTCTTTTACCAAAAGTCAGACAACTCAAGACAAAGTCAACGATGGTAAGAAAAAGACAGAAATACTAGACATTTTCCATGGCACATGTTTACATTCTTTTTGGAGACCAATTAATCTTCTTGTGCTGCTGTACAACCTTATAATAGTTGACTAATGTACCCAAATAGTCTTCAGCACATAGTACTTGAACAATAGAGAAAAATCTAAAGGAAAATAGCAGAGCAAATGTGTAGCATGGGTAAAGAACTGACCCAGTTCTTTCAATTCCCTGTGGAGATATTTGCATTTGGAAAGAAGCAGACTAGAGTAGGCATGTGATAACTATGAAAAAAAGAAGAACAAGAAAAAAAAAAAGGTATGGGGAAAAAAAAAGAAATCCCAAAGCATTCAAATGATGAAGAAATGGCAGCATCAGGAATCAAGAGACAATCAGGGCAGCATCAGTGCCTCTTCATCCCTGACTCTATCCTGTAGGCTGAAAAAAGAATCGCTTTAAAGAAGAAAAAGAATGGAAAAGTTTCAATACTGATTATATAGGCAAATTTACAAGTATCCGCAAGAAACAGCATTTAAGGTGAACCAGGTTGGTGACAACAAGGGTTGGGATATTGGCAGAACAGAAGAATGGCATCAGCTATGACTTGGAGAGAAGAGGCATACAGGAGCACCAGTGACTCAGAGAAGTTGCATTTGACACCTGCAGCAAGAAGAATCAAGAGGAAGATTCACTGGCATTGCAAAAAAACATGATTAGAAGAGAATTGTTCAGTCAAGGCCATGGAGTGTAACTCTGAGTTAGTAAAGGACTGAAACACACGAGCATGAATCTAGCATGAATTATGGTGGTGAGGGCAGATATTAATTATGATAGAAGTACTAGGATTCAGGATGGAGTTGCCTTTCAAATGGGCAGTGTCACCAATGATTGCACAAGGATTGCACTTTGCTCATGTTCTACACACTGGAAATGGTAGAAAAAAACAAGGGTTGGATGTGGCCCAGCAAGGAAAAACTCTGTAGTCTCCTGAATCAACACTAGTGCAGAAGCGTTAGAGGCCTTACCTCCAGAGAAACTTGGGATGCAGATGCAAGTCACTGCAAGCAGCATTATTGGAAATCATCCTTCACTTATGTACGTCCCATGAAGAATGGGGAGATTTTAAATATTCATAATTTTAGAGCCTTGTGGAACTGCCAGTCCACTCAGAAGACCGTTACTTGAAATCAATTGGTTTTGAAGAAAAGGGAAGTTGGGGTTTCCCATATGGCAATTCATGCATGAATGCAGGTTATTGCAGATTCTGAGAAACCGAGGTTAGCAGTGAGAAATGTGCTTGTTTAGTGTGGCAGGCTGCTGTCTCATTATCATACTTCTGCTGGCATTCCTAAAGGGAGGGTATCTGTCTCCAGATGAAGATTAAATTGGCCCTTGCAAAGCAAAGGTTTTAGTGACTGAAACAGGATAATGTCTCAGTCTTGGAAGGCAAAGATGCACAGGGGTGTGGGAAGGAAGCAGCCTGCTTGTAATGAATCATGCTAATTTACTAACATGCAACAGCGATCGTACCTCAGCATGGCAGATGTGGATTATCCAAACTGGAAAGAGTTTGTGGCCTTTCTCATGGGGTGAAGGCTATTCAAAAACAACACATAGACAAGTGAGACCTTGGCTGTATCTGCCCTTCTCTTGGGGACCATCCATACACAGAAGCATGCAGAATTGTGAGTCCACAAAGAAATCACCCCATGCTGCCCCAGGATGCTAGGTGGTCAGAGCAAGCACCTGATCACCCAAGGCCATGGCACCAGTGGCAGCTAGAGGGGAAGGTGAAGCAGTAGGCTGGACTGGGGTGAGCATGAAGTCAGTGAATGTCACAGAATAGAGGCAAAAAGCTATAGACTGAAATTTCTAACTACCCACTACACCCCTCACACTTAATATAGTGTAAATTTTAAGTCAGTGCATGGTGTGGGTCTGTCCTTTCAGTGATCTCACCTCTAATTTCGCCTACGACATCTTGGCTGAAAAGCCATACTGTGACATCAGTGCTAAAAAGATGTATTTTTCTCCTGGAGACTGCAAAATACTGGGAAAGCTTACAAAGTGGCTGGAAACTGATCTCATTTGAAGAGAGGCAAGGTCTAATAGAAAAGCAAAATCTGTCATTGAAATAGGGTATTAAAATACATAAGAGTTCATTTTACCAGACTAAAATTACCCTACTTCAGACCTGGAGTTTCCCAGTAAACTTCAGAAAACTCAGAGTAGTCGGTGACAAAAGGGACAATTGGTCAGTTAATTGGTGCCATAGATCAGAAGCAAGCATCTAATGTGCCATTTAGTTTTCATGGGATTACACACAAATTACCTTGATCTTCTTTAACCAAATAAATTATTAATCATTAGGCTGCATCCTTTCATATTTACATTTAGTTGCAGAACCTTTAATCTTCCTGAATCTTTCAAATTTCCTCTTTAAAATACTTATGGTTGTAACAAATGCTTGTAGATTCTCTTTAAAACAGATCATTTATCAAAGCAATTAAGGCAGATATTTTGCTACAAGAAATGTAGAGGGATTATATTCACAATTAGGTGCATATAATCTTCGAGAGGAAAAGAGAACACTGTATAGTGCTGAAAGGAGAAGATTTACCTGTTATTTTAGGAATATTGAGCTGAAGACAAAATCAAATGATGAGATCTTAGTGACTAAAATGTGAATTACATTGAGGTTTTGCAAATTCCTTGGTGAAATTTAAGAGAAAATGTATAAGAAATTAATGCTCAGCTACTAAAACACATTTCATAAAGGTTTAATGTGCAGATATAAAATAGCTGGCACCTGTTTTCCTACTATTTAAAACTGTAGTGTGTACCTCAGGTCTATTTCAAAATATAGAAAAAAACCCATGATGAATCTATTGAAAATTAATACCAGAACTCCTGATTTTTATTGATAGGCCAAGAAATTTGAAGTAAAAAATTCCAGCTTTAGGTTATGAAGAAAGGAGCTTATACAACAGTAAATGTCACTCTTAAAACACTTCTGTGTAGAAATTGTCTAATCCCAGAGACATCACATAGGTTCAAAAAATGTAGAAAGAAACGCAAACTGACTTTTCTAATCACATACCAAAGCTTGCTTTACAATTTCCTAATTCAGTAGCATGCATAAAGCAGTCATGCCTCACTCGAACAGTGATCCTTCAAGATGTTGAGAGACTCCTGCTTACTAAGGATTGAAAAGCGTGATTCGATACCATAAAACCTTAGCTTCTTTATGAACAGTGGGTTCATACTGATCTTGGCTCAGATAGTAAACTTATTTTCCTTTTATGGAAAAAGAAACTGATAGTGTGGCCCAAAATTGTTATTACTAGTTCTAAAAGACATGCTGAAATACATTGAGCAAACAAGTTTCTCAGATATTTTTTTAAGTTCTCAAAAAAATTGATGTCCCCGGCTCTCACTTCATTCCGTAGCAGCTTTACCAATAAATGTAGAGCATGTCACATTCCATGCTTACACGCTTGCTATTCAGCAGCTGCTGCCCCTTATTTAAGAAATGAAGGGAACTAATGAGATACAGGTATTTCTCACTGATCAGGGTGCTGGTATGTATGACTGTCATAAAGAAGAAAGAGAATAAATATCCTGGTAATCGACCAATACAGAAAAGCCGATTATAAAAAAGTGCAATATCAATGTGAAAACATCTGAGAAGTTAATTGAAAACCATCTGTTTCCTCTATGTTTGTAGTGTCTAGCACAGTTGAATTTTAGACTCTGAACTAGTCTTAAATGATAAAAGCCCTATAATTTCAAAATTTTGCCTATTAGAAACCTTACAGCTAAACACAAAACGTCAAAGTAAAAGTACCAAGGCAAACACTAGGTACAGTACATTTCACCACAGTGTAATTTTTTCTGGTTGAGTGCTGAACACTAGACAACAGGATTTTTATATTGGACATACTGACATATCCTTCAATGCAGTCTCATGAGCTGTTGCTAATATAACTAAATTCAACAGCACATAGTGTGTAGCACTCTGAATTAACTAAATCCATATTTATTTATTTATTTGAAACAAAGCCAAATATTGTGGCATTTACAACAAATCTCATATTCACATTATGCAACTCCTCTTCTTCCCAATAAATAAACCTTTAAAAATACATTAATCCTCCAAACACCCCCCCACCCCCCATTTTGTTGAGGTTTTGTTGATATATTTAACACAATGCATGTTTGATCTTAAATAAATAGAGCAAATAATGGCAAAATAATAGAAGATGTTAGATTGCCAAAAATATGTTGTGCTGGCAGAGAGCAGGAATTACTGTCTTGGCTTTAAAATTCGGGTTTGGTTTTTTTTTTTTTTTTTTTTTTTCCCAAGTCTCTGTATGTATTTTAAGTTTGGAATTTAAAACTGTTGCTGTTGAATAGGTCAGGCAAGTTATATATTATTACCTTACTGCCTTCCAAATAGGAACTAGTTCCCATTTGCNACTGCAAAAAGACTGGTGCCATCCTCCCAACAACCTCCCTTTAAGTATTTATAGGCATTGACGAGATCCCCCCTCAGTCTTCTCTTCTCCAGACTAAAAAGACCCAAGTCCTTCAGCCTTTCCTCGTAAGAAAGATGTTGCAGCCCCCTAATCATCTCTGTAGCCCTCTGCTGTACCCTCTCCAGCAATGATATTCTCCTTAATGGTAAGGACATAGGAGGGAGGTTTTTCAAAAGCACCTCATTCTCTGCAAAGTCATTTGGTTGTTGGAAAGCTGATGTGCCTTTTGCAGCAGTGTGGTGTCTTCTCAGAGGAGCTGTGACCATCACAGATGGAGAGCTTTGGAGCATTTGTGCACACAGAGCTGAGCATCGTTTTCAACAGCAGGAGCTCACAGCTCACAAGGGATGGGGTGAGAAATGTCATAGCTTTGGTATGAGCTCAGCCCTTGAACACCTGTTTTCTGAATGTAACAATGCTAGCATACTGGCTAGATTAGCACAGGGCAAGTCTAGACAAAACAAAATAATATATTTCCCCATAGTAATGCTGGGGTGTGTGTGGTGTATGTTTTGCTATATGCTAAATTGCTCGCAAATGAGCTTCTATGAAGGACAAGTTCCAGGTTATGGTCAAAACCACCCATTAGGAGAAGCAACTCTGCATCATTCCCTGTTTAGGCAAGCAATTTTGAATAAAATGTACTAATGTCAATAAAATCTAACCTCAAGCATCAAAACCTTATATTTGACAAAAGATCTTACTTTCTGGGCCATAATTTTCATTCTGTTACATATGTCTTGTGATGTGGAGGTGTTTTCTGTATGGGTTTAGCTCTTTGCAGTGAGTGGCTGTCTGGGCAATGGAATAGGAAAACAAATGTCTGAGCTGATAGCATTACAGAGGTGAGCTGCAGGTTAGCTGCATTTTTGCATGCCACTAGTCTTTCAACAGAGTTGTGTGAGTGACAGTCACTTTTCAATCATTATCCCAGTTAGATTATTGGGAAATTTTTATTTTTAGTATTTTATAAATATTTTAACCAGGTCTTTTAGAGTGGCTTATTATGTTTTAAGCATGTTAATCTATACTGTGAGGCCTTGTGTAAAATTAAGTCTCATCATCAGCACTATCCTCATCTCTCCAGTGTCAAAATAACTGTAGGTGATGTGGAAATGTTTGGTAAGTTCTTCAGGAGGCCTGGCTGAAATCAGTACAGAGCTATTGTTCTGCTGTTTAGCTGCCGTTTATTTGGATATATGCTTAGTCAGACTTCTAGGAACCAGAAGGGTTTTCCTTCAGTAACAATTTCCAGGAGCACAGTACAGCAAATATACCCGGGACTTGTCACTTATTTGTTTATTAGACATTTTCATAATGTGCCTATTGAACTTCCCTTCAGAGAACCTTGAGTACATTGAGATGTAGAACTGGCATCCTTAGAAAAAAACCCTGACGAAGGTGAGAGTGCAGGCAAATCCTGCTTACATGTCCGCTGCTGAGGATACAGAGGACCTTCCTGTTCCAGCATAAGTAACTTCTGACTACAACTGGAAAACCTTCTGTTTTCCTGGTAAAAAGCACAGTATTTCCAGCTGCACCTGGCCATGACAGTGTGAGTCAAAATACACTCTTGGCATCCTTCCTTACCATGTTGTAAACAGAAAATAATTGTAGGGAATGATTCCTACCCCTAACTGTCACTTAAGTGATAGGACATGAATGGAGCACTACACTTTCAACAGATAAAATGATATCTCATATTTCAGATTGTTCCAAGAACTTCTGGGTCACCACCCAGAAATGAAGTAAGCCACAAATGCAATAATCAATTTTTGTTTGGAGAGTAACAATTTCCCAAGAACAGTTTATAGGGAAATCCATTCACATTTCACAGGTCAATGGACTTTAGAAATTTCACACACTAAAATAAAATAATTGAAACAAAAAAAAATAGTTATAACCCTGATTTTATATTCAGGATGTAGAAAAAGACCTTCATGATAGTTTTATAGGGCCATATTTCTGGAACTTTTGGGAGTGTTTTTGTTTTTTTCTTTGCAAATAGCTATAACTATGACATGGTGGACTTGAAGAGGGATGTCTTGTAGTTCAATCACAGGACTTGATCCGTAAGGCCTGTTCTTCAGTTCTTCGGGTTGGTGTGCTCAGAGCAACATTAATCTCTCTGTTTCAGTTTCTCATCTGTGAAATGAAGATGAAATATTTCCTTCTTCTATTCTTTATCCACTTGGTTTTGTGAGCTCTGAAAAATAGCAAATGTCTTTTGGTTTGTGGATAAGCAACATACTGTACAACGCAGCCTTGAATTTGAATGGGTTTCTTGTAGCTCAGAAAGTTCTTGTGAAGTGAGAAAATTCACTGGCAACTGCAGTTCACTCTCTTCAAAATTGAAATAAAAAGCATAACTATAATACAAGGTATTAATATGGTTTTACTGCCTTATACAGCAATGCAGTTCAATACACCATGGAATTTTTATTACTGCAGTTCAACTTGATTTCCGTAGGCAGATGATTCTCTCCACATGCAGCTTGATCAGAGTAAAATAATTTATTTACAGAGTTGCTTCTTGAGTAAATTCCTTTCTTCATATTTTGGATCCCAGTGACAGATAAGGTCAGGTTCAGCACATGCAGAGACAACAATTTAAAAAATAAATAAATCTGTTACTACAAATTCATGGGTCATAAGAGAAAGATAAGCTGAGCTTTCTTTATTCTTTTGTTCTTTCTTTATTCTTTCTTTTTTCCACATGTATTGTAATCCAAGGAGAAGGGGAAATTCCTTCTTTTTTAACTTAGGCTCCTTAGTAAGACTAGGCTTTTGGACACTGTTGTGTGAGTTACAGGACTAATGTTTGTCAATGACTAATTGGCATATGAGCCTCAGGAAATGGAATATACATTCCTAATTTTGTCTTCAGTCTCTTTGCCAGGGTTCAAGAATTTTCAGAATGATTCTGCCCAATTCAAACTACAAATTAGATTGTTTGAACAATAAGATGTTAGAAGGTATGCGATAAAAGTGACTAAAGAAACAAGATGTATTTTATAAGAATATATCTTATTTAATGAAAACACATCACAATACAAATGTTCATGCAACCAACCTTAAGTCTAGTGTATTAACACAGAATAAATAGGCAGTTCAAGTTAAATGTATGGCAGAAGAATGGGGCTAATTCAAAAGTCAGACATTTACATCTCCTGTAGTCTAAAAACAGAGTAATAGAAATTAGGAAATGTGATTGCATACTACCTTAGTATTGTGGCAAAATATATATAAAAAAATTGGTCTTATTAGTAATAAGCCTGTAACTGGTGATACAGATTTCAGAATACAAAATCAGTAAGAACATATGGTTGCTCCCCTACAAATGGGACACTGGGTGTAATCATCAAGCAGCAATATCTATTAGCATTGCGATGTTTTAGATTTTGTATCTGGCATGCTCAGCTATGTCCTATTCCATAACAAACACTTGTTAAAAAACAAGACAAAAGTCTGTCAGTTTTAAGTATACAGCAGCACCACTTATCAAAATGAAGATGCATGTAGAAGTTTTATGTTGTGAATTTTTTATTTTAAAGACAGACCTGGGTAGGGGAGTCTTTTACTTTTTAAGGTATCATCAGGCTCAGTAAAAAGTGGAGTTTACCATTACAAACAGTCTATCTGTGCTGGCCTCATTGTGCTGGTAGAGCTAGTATCCAGGGATAAATTAGTTCGCTCACTCTCAGTGCTGTTCTCTGAAAGCATAAAATTAATGCAGAAATTTCATGGAAAGAGACTTCCCAGCCAGGACACTAGTTGTCAACACTGTTTCTTCATATAAATGTTCAAACTGGATAACTTGGGGACTTATTTTTTTCAACATCCCAAATAAGCATATTGTGCATAACATTTTTTCATATATTCTTGAATCAGCAGACTGCCTGTTAATTGCCTGAAGTATTCCCAAATTGGCCATTAGGAGAAAGAACTTTTGCAACACCTTCATTTTCTCCCTTGCCTGTTCTCCATGTCATCAACCCGCAGCTGAGAGATAAAGTGCCAGAATATTCTCATTTTGTGGCACCTTTCAGTCCTCCAGGTGGCAGGCCAGACATCCACACATAGATGCCTTGAAAAATACTCTCTAAAATATTTGTTCCCCAATGAGTCTGTAAAAAAACGTAGTGCCTTGTTAGGCACTAATTGTATCTGCCATGTAACCGCACCACTGAAATTTTCCAAAAACCGTTACCCATATGTCAAGGTATTCCCTTAGCTCCCTGATTAGTAATAAAATCTATTACATCCCTGCTAATTGAGGATACTGAGCATCAATACAAATGTGCTTCCTACGGGAGGTAGTTTTCAGGGGCAAGATTCAAGTAGACTTAGCGTCTGCAAGAATTTAATTCCTTCTTCCTTCGTTAGCATTATCTGGGCCGTGGAGACCTTATTTCAGCTATAGCTTTTAAGTCACTTTAGGGACAGTAACTGTTAGTGGCCCTTTACCACTCTTCTCAGCTGTACAGGAATTGTTCCAGAAGAATGCATTTTGGCTGAGGTAGTCTGACTTGAGTACACGCCTCCAATACACACAGGGTTACTATAGTTACGACCTGTTTTAACAAAAAAACAAACCACCCATCTTGCTACAGGCAATATTGTGTAGCTTCAGTATGGAATGAGCATGAACATCAGAAGAGAACAACATTGTGAATGCTAATTTCAGCCACCTGGTGGCATTTTATCCTCCACTTCTCATCCTGCAAACAAAGTACTTAAAATCAGAAAAAGTTTTGCAGCTGCCACGGTCTCTCCCAATACACCTAAATTGCTATCAGGCCAGACACTGCTCTAGCTAAAATAAGAGGGGTGAATCTATGAAAAGGCCTGCTTTTTCTTCCTGAATGGTTCAATTTAACCCCTTTTTCTGCCAGGCTGAAGGATGCCCTTATAATTTTAGTTGAAGAAAAATGGCGTTTAATGCATTCAGGCAATTTTATGCTCAGCAGCCTGATGTTTCAATATAGAGAGCAGGGACTCTGAACCTCTGAATCTCAAGCCAGCTATATGGAGCCTGCTTGTAATTACATGCCTAATTGACAGTAACACGAGTTGCACAGTTTGGCCTTCATGTGCATGCTCTCTAGCTATAGGGAACTTGTAGTGTGAGGCAGAGGTGGTCATGCTCTGTAGTAACAAAGCGCTATTTTATCTCTGGTTTTGTCAGGAGAACCAGCATTAAAGTGCAAATATCTGTATAGTAAATTCCCCAGGAGCTACCTCTAAATCATAACAGATAGAAATTTGGCAGAGTTGTGCATTCAGAGAAACACACGTGTACCTTCCTGAGTGGGTGATGTTTTATCCTTGCAAATTTCCTTGCTAACAATGGATGTCCTCAAACTAAAAAGGAGGCAAATGCAGATATTTGCTCTCTTGTAGTTGCATATTTGAGTGATGGTACTCGGGACCCAAGCTCTTCCATGTATTCGAAGTAATGTCCAAGTTGAATAACCATACCTGAATATTGCAAGAAATCTGTGGCCAACAAGGAACTCATGGTTGTCACTCAGATGTATATTACAGCCTTTATTACTTTGCAGCAGTGATTGAATGCCAGTGGACTTTCCCCATGTACTAGTACACTTTGCCCATGAGCTGGTAGAACAGATAGAACTTTCAGTTAAAGGTTGCTTAATATTTACTTTAAAAGATTCAGTTGTCAGTTGCTGCTTTGGTCAGAACATTCGCATATTAGGTACTGCTGTTCCCTTACCCTTCACTTAGACATTCAGCTCTAACAGCTCAGACATTTCTGTGTATAAGATTAGCTTGTTTTGTTCATGTAAAAAGAAGTGTTAAACCTATTTAAATACTATTTTTGTGTGTGTTTCCTTGCTTTCAAATAAGACTTTGAAGTCCATCTGAAGTTTGAATATCTTCACAGCTGAAGACTCCGTAAACTTTCTAGGGAACCTGTTCCAGTATTTTATCACTCTCACAGTAAAAAAACAGTTTTCCTTATGTTCAGATGGAATTTTCTGTGTTTCAGTTTGTGCCCATTGGCTTCTGTCCTGTGACTGGGCACCACTAAGAAAAGTTTGATTCCATCAGCTTTACTCCCCCCATCGGGTATTTATATATATGGATGGATATATATGCATTAAAAATTATACAAAAATATTTTATATATATAAAAATATATATCCTCCTTGAACTTTCTCTTTTCCAGTCTGAACAGTCCCAGCTCTCTCAGCCTCCCCTTTTATCAGAGATGCTCCAGTCCATTCATCATCTTTGCAGTCCTGCACTAAAT
>VYXH01012194.1:25522-36952 GCA_013397275.1 Burhinus bistriatus | reverse complement strand
TGCACTAAATCTTCTTCAGAACATGCATGTCTGTCTTGTACTGGGGAGCCCAGAACTGGAACTAGCAATCCAGGTGTGTCTGAATAGGACTGAGCAAAGGGGGAGGATCACCTCTCTCAAGGTGCTGGCAACACTCCTCATAATGCAGCCCAGGAGGGGCTTTCTTTGTCATGAGGGTGCATTGCTGGCTTATAGTCAGCTTGCTGCCCCAACAGGACCCCCACCTCCTGCTCTGCAGACCTGCTTTCCAGATAGTCAGGCCCTAGAGCATACTTGCGCCTGGTCTTATTCCTTCCCAGCCACAGGACTTTGCGTTTCCCTTTGTTGACCTTCATGAGGTTCCTGTCAGGTCCCCTGCCCAGCCTGTGCAGGTCCTTCTGAATGGTGACACGACCACCTGGTGTATCAGCCTCTCCTCCCTCTGCAAACCTGTTGAGGGTGCACTCTGTCCCATCTTCCAGGTCATTAATGAAAAAGTTAAAGAGTATATGAACTCAGTATCGATCCCTCCACCAGTAGTGTCTGCCCTCCAACTAGACTTTGTGACGCTGATTACAACACTTTCAGCCCAGCAGTTCAGCCATTTTTTAATCCACCTCCATATCCTCTTACCTAGTCTGTACTTCATCTGTCAGTGAAGAAGTTATGGGACACAATGTCAAAAGCCTTACTAACATCTAGACAGACAACATCTACTTCTCTCCCCCCGTCCACCAAGCCAGACATTTAATTGCAGAAATCTATCAGGTTGGTTAAGAACAATATTGCCTTCCTAAATCCATGCTGACTACTCTTGATCACCTTCTTGTCCTTCATGTCTTTGGAAATGGCTTCCAGGATTAGCTGTTCCCCAACCTTCCCTACGATTGAAGTCAGGCTGACAAGCTGTAGTATCTCAGATCCTACTTGCCCTTCTTGAAGACAGGAGTGACATTTGCTCTTTTCCAGTCCTCAAGAACCTCTCCCAGTCACCACCTCCTTTCAAAGATAATTGAGAGTAGCCATGCAATGTCATCAGCCCTCATGGATGCAGTCCTCCAAGCCCTAGGGACCTGTGTATGTCTGCTTTGTTTAAGTGCTCCCTAACCTGATCCTTCTCCGCTGAGAGTGTGTCTTGCTTATTTCAGGCTTTCCCTCTGGTATCAGGGGTCTGGGATTTCTGGAAACTGGTCTTAGCAGTCAAGATCAAAGGAAAGAAGGTACTGAGTACCTCAGCCTGTTCCGTGTCTTTTGTCACCAGGTTCTCTGCCCCATACAGCAGCTGGTCTACATTTTCCCTAGACACCTTTTTGCTCCTGATTTATCTGTACAAGCTTTTCATGTTGTCCTTTATGTCTCTTGTGAGATTCAACTCCGTGTGGGCTTTGGCTTTCCTAAACCCATCCCTGCAAGCTCAGACAGTATCTCTATATTCCTCCTAGGTTACGTACCTCTGCTTCCACTTTTTATACGCTTGTTTCATGTCTGAGTTTAGTCAGAAGTTCCTTGCTCATCCATGTAGGTCTCCTACCACCTTTGCTTGACTTCTTATGTGCCAGGATGGACATTTCTTGAGCTTGTAGGGGGTGATCCTTGAATATCAACAAGCTCTCGTGGACCCTTCTTCTCTTCATGGCCATATCCCATAGGATTCTTCAAGCAGACCTTTGAACAGGCTTATGTCTACTCCCCTGAAGCCTAAGTCTACGGTCCTGCTCTTTGCTCTGTTCCACCCTTCCTGGCTTTTGAATTTCAATAACTGATGGTCATGCCAAAGTTCTGTCCCCAGCCAGTCCTTCCTTGCTGCTGGTAGGAGGTCCAGTAGGGTTCCTCTCCACATTAGGTCCCCAGGAAGTTGTCAACAATGCAATACAGAAACCTCCTGGATTGTTTGTGCCCTCTCCCGCTGTCCCTCCTGCAGATATTAGGGTCATGATAGTTCCACATGAGGACCAGGGCCTGTGACTGTAAGGCTTCCTCCAGTTGTCTGAAGAAGACCTCTTCTACCTTACCATCCTGGTCAGGATGTCTATAGCAGATAGGCACAACAATGCCATCCATGTTGGTTTGCTCCCTAATCCTGACCCTTCTCTGCATAAATAATTGAATTACAAATTTCTGAAAAGTTCTTTTTGTGTTTTCTGAGTAGATAGATGTTACAAGCTGCACTGAAAGTCTATTTACTAATATGTTTCTTTTACTTTGGTTTGACCTTCTGGCTTTGCAATTTTAGTGTCTAATTATTGGGCTTGGGAGGAGAGAGGGGGCAGATATGTCATTTCTGCCAAACTGGAGGAGCAACCTGAGCAAAGAGATGTTTATGAATCCAGACATCTGTTCAAACAGAAATTGAGTGGTTTCTCTTCTGCAAAAATTTTCATAAATATTTAGTTATATGACATGCCTTTTTTTTGCCTAAATTGTTCTAGTAAATATAGAGTCAAACAGCATTGATCAGTAGTTCAGATTGGTGCTCATAAAAGGTATGACCTTGCATTTATTACTGAAATTTGTTCTGCTATCCTGGGAGAGATTCTGCAAAGTCTTCTCAAATATTGACTAACTTGTTTCATGTTGCTATTTCTGGCATCTCAGTCTTACCCTTGCTTTCAGGGTTTAATTTATATTTGTATAACCATCCTGTACAAAACCAACCCTAGCAGAGATGCATGGATTATTGCATTCCTCTATTTTGGCCAAGTTGGAAAATGACCATTCATTTCCCACTGGAATTTTCTGGTTAAATGCATAACCTCACTGAATTCAATGACAGAACTCCTCTCACTTCAGTAGCATTCAAATTTCACCACCTGTTTCTACTCCATGGCAGCACTTTAAGAATTTCACTGCACAAGGGAGTTCATCAAAGCCTGTTGGAAGTCCGAATAAATTATATCAAGTGTTATTCCTTTAAAAAGCTTTGTGGTGGGTTTCCTTCTGTTTGTTTGTTTGCCTTTTTTTTTTTTTCCTTCAAGCGTAATGCTTGAATGCTTATTGACAAAGAAAGAATTTCGTCTTTGTTTCTGAGGTGGTTCAAAAAGAAAAAAATGCCAATGTTGAAATGTGGGTTCTGTGCCCTTTCAGAAGGATGTCTGTGCCTGAGTTCCCTGGAGCTTGCTTGTGTCGCTTCGTTTCTCCTGCGCCTCCATTTGTTTCATATCCCCTCTCATCACACAAACTGTGTTTTGATGCATACAGAACAGATGTTACTTTCAAGCTGGCTCATGGCCATCTTTCAAGAGGGTTGTGAAGGAACCTGTTCCCCTGCGAACTTTCTTATGGCATCTTTGCTGCACAGATTGCAGACTTCAGTGCAGACACCCATTCCTTTGCGCATGGGAAACAGGATGCCACACTGAACACCATTTGCGTTGTATGAGAACAGCTCCTTCCTTAGAGATAATAAACGTGCATGGGCCTTGCTCGGCTTCCAGGCACCCACTGTGTTCGGTGCTGAATACGCAGCCAGCAGCCCGAGTGGCTTGTAAATCAAAAAGATCGGACTGAGAAAAGGTAAGAGAAGAAACAGAAATGAAATGAAATCACCTGAGCTTAAACATCAGCTCAGTGGAAAACTGGGACCCCAGAATCCATTTTTAACACCTGCTTTTACATCCTAAGCTCTTTGCTGCGTTGTGCCTCTCTTCTTGTAGCCAGCTCTGTGGGAATCTGGCATTGCAGATACCCACATTTATTTGGACATTTTCTCTAGGAACCACATTGTGGCAGAGTACAGATACGCTGCTGGAGAGTGTTTTTCTTGTCTAAGACCCTCATGATAGTTTTTGTCTACTGTTTCTTACCTTGTCTATTTCCTCTTTCTCTCCCCTCTTCACTTCCTGTTAACTGTATACGGGTATTTTACTGATAGGTGTTTCAGTTATGCAAGAATGAGATATATTTGCCCTCCATTTGCCATTTTAGCTTTGTATAAGAACAAAGCTTTCTACTGTATACTTACTCCTAATGGAACTTCACAAGCTGTTTTTATGTCTGAGTTGTGTCACCTTGAATTTATCATGCATTTATAGTGAAGTTTTATATGTCTGTGATGCAACTTGGTTATTTTTGTTGTTTATACCTTGTTTCAGCATGCCTGTCTAAAAGCATTATTATGATACTTTTCGCTATTACATGGAAATACTCTAAAGTCTCCACTTTAGATTCCTTCCACTAGATAGGCTGACCTCAATGCGCTCTTAAGGCGTCTTCTACTTGTGTATGCCATAGGACTGTATGTACTCTCAACAACAGTTACTGAATTCTTTGTCAGAAATTTGTGGTATGGAAGAGGCTTTCTTTTTACAAGTGAAGAATCCCCATTCCTAAAAAAATAACCCCTTTCAAGTATCTCCAGTTATCAGTCCAAACCAAAGTGCTTAATGCATTAGAAATATAGTCCATTAGAAATATAGTCCATCATCACTCCAAACCAAAGTGCCTAATGCATTAGAAATGTAGCCCATTATGGTCTGAAATCCACAGTCCAAAGCGTAGAATTCAATCTTGTTGCACATACTGTCATGGCCTGTGTTATTTTCATATTTAAAACTTATTTTATTATGATTTTGGCATAGAGTAATGCTCATATGAGAAATAAAATCTCTCAAACAAGATGATCAATCACCATATGGATGGCAACAACAGCCTCTGCTGTAAGGCCCCCTGCAGGGCTGTCTTCAGCTGGATCAGGAGATACTTTCCAACCCCCTGCTTGGCTCAGTTACAGTCCCCCTGACTGGGGTTCTGTATGAGCACCCCAGCACATGCATGCTCCTTCATTATTGATGTCCTTCATTATAGTTAACCTGAACCACAGGAACAATGCCTTTTAACTGCCTATACATAAAAGACTAGCCTATGTGATCATTTCGGTATCAGCAGCAACAGTTGCAAATGACTATTGATAAATATTTAATCTCTGTACAAACTGACCAGTTTTGCAGCAGGGATCACTGAGGGTAGTCTCTTGAAGTCATCCTCCAGGCTGGGTGTTAAAACAGACTGGAGGAGTCTCCAGAATCATCTAAAATTACCACCAGGAATGCTCGTGCACCAACTAGTCAGGTAGTTAATTGTGAAGGTGGCCAGGAGTCCAGTCAGTCACCTCGTCACCAAATGGGTTCATTGTCTCCAATCCTGACGTCATATGGGTAACCTTTCAGAAGTCGTATTTAGTTGCTACTTTGAAATAACCCACTCGCTGTTTATGCTTTCCCTGTACCTTGTAAACAAGCTTGTTCTACAGAATTGCTAGAGATAACATGGTATTTCATCTTTGTCTGGCTCTTATTTAATCTTAGCTCATTTTTCTCATTTCACTCCGAGATTCTCATTTAGCATATGTGATCCCTCATCCATTTGAGTCAGTATCCAGGTCTTTTCCATCAATATCCATCGAAAGTTTTACCTCTTCCAGGATTATACAAGCCCTTAGCAGTAGTATTGTCTCTTAATTTATTACTGTGGGTGTATTGCTTTTGAATGTGGACGGAAATGTAATACACATTCCATGACAAGCTGTGTTTCTGTAACATGCAGGGAATCCCTTTCTGATCGACTTCCTNCCTCTCCAGATTTCTTGTAGGCCCCTTTCAGATACTGGAAGGCTGCTATAAGGTCTCCCCAGAGCCTTCTCTTCTCCAGGCTATCACGTGTCACCTTTCAGGTGACTTGTTGCAGCACTACTTTGGTTCCAAAGGGTTTTGCATTCAGAAACTTTTTCTAGCAATTCTTTTTTCTTGGGAACCCACAGTCTGGAGAGGGTGCTCTTTTCAGTCTGTCGTTTCTAGCTGAAGAAGTAAACTAACCGGGTTACATTTTTTTTAATCAAAATAGTGGTGTTAGCCAATATTGCTGAACTTAAGTAGAAAAACAGCTGATCTATTAAACACCACTGCCTCCTTCCAAATCTGTAAGGCAATGGAGCCCAATCTCATTGTGCTTCTTGCAGAAGATTTTGGCACCATGAGATGATCTAGGCACCTATTTGATCTTTATTTTGTCCCTCTGTATTATTTTTTTGTTATACATACCTTAGTCCTCCTTTTTTTCTACAAACCCCTTTACAAATACACCAAAACTTTACTGGGCAAGTATTTTTCTGTTTTAAGCCTTGCTGTGAAACTCTGGAGCAGGTGCAGTCAGCTGGGTCTGCCTGCTGCTCTGCCCTTACAGAGAAAAACAGTGTTTTATGTTTTTAAAGAGGAGTTTCTCTCTAAATGGCAGGTCACACCCTTGCACAAACACCTCACCCATCTGCCCACTGTGCCTTCTTTGTGTCATTGCTTCTGGAGAAACAATTCATTTCTGTTGGTAGGAATTCATCCTTATTACAAGCAAAAATGATGGATTAAATCATGTACACTTCAGTAAAAAGCTGTGCTTTTGAGTTCTTGACTGCAAAACTGAGAAAAAGAGAAGAAAAAAAGCAAAAAAAGAGGAAAGTAGAGAAATGAGGTGTAGTCTTGCAGGATAGCCGACATTTAAGTCTTTCCTTATGTATCACCATGGGTCCTCCAGACCCAGCTTAGGCATGGGGTCTGACGACTAAGCTGGTGTTGTCCACCTGGGTGCTTTCCCGCAGAGCTTGGGATGGGGATGTTGGCCTCACTGTTTTCAGGTGTTTCAAGGAAGGTGAAACTTCAAAGTAGTGTGACAAGAGTACACCCACTCAATTCATGTCTAATTTGTAGACCTTATTGTACTGAAGTCTTCTTCATCTGTTTGGACTCAGAGGATGCAAATGAGGTATCTGAGAATGATTCTCCTTTGATGTACATGAAGACTGTTCGTTCATGTTTGTCTTTTTGCTCAGGGAGTCAATTAAATTTCAGCTGTAGACTTACATCAGAGACTTTTCTGAATTTATACCAGATTACACAGTAGGTTATCCCTGTACAGAAAAATGTCTAGACACCAACCATACACAATAATAAAACAAATGTTGGAGGTATGGACACAGTATTCAAATGGAGAAAATTCTGTTCCCTCCATTCTTATGCATAGCAGGGACCTCAGAACATCATGACAAATCAAATAATAATAGTAATAAGAGCAAGAACAATAGTCCTAGACACTTAATTAGAATACAGTCTTCTCTGTTTTGACTAGATACTGCGAGCAATTGTGAAGGCATATCTTAAGCCTATCTTTTTATGGTCTTGCACAGGTCACAAGTGATGTAGGTAGTGCATTATTTGCTCTGTTCACAAGCTGAAGGGCTTAGGGCATTCTTATTCTTTTTCTTTTAAAAATTCCTCACCTAAGAAATGGGCTAATTGGAGAGTATATTTCCCCTCTCTCACATACTCCTGAAACTGCTATACTTTTTTGCTCTCTCAGTCAAAGTAAGTACCCTCTCTTATTGCTGAGTTAATTAGATTTCTGATCCACAGCTTTCCACACAAAGGGTAAAATTTACTCGTGCTCACATCACTGACCCAGGCCTTAAGTGTCTGCAAGTGCTATGCTGAACACTGAAGTGAAGGACAGGTCCTGTGTTAGTCTTCTCAGAGCAGTGAATTTCACCCTTCAGTGCTTCACAGATCCCAGAGAAGTCACTTATGCTGGCTGGTAAAGGCAAAGGCTCACTAGACTATCCCAGCAACTACAATAAATACAGCTTGAGTTAATTTTCCTATGTGTCAAACTGCTACACTGCACAACAAAAAATGATTGCTAGCGTATTAATCAAGCAAAATGAAAGTAATGCAGAGTCACCCTATTATAACCTTCATGACTATAACATCTGAGGGGTGTCAAATGCCATTCTCTCTGCATACTTAAAAATCCTCTTATGCTGCTATAGCTCTCCAAAGAAAATAAGCTATATTTGCCAGAAATAAATAAAAAAATCAGTATGGAATTGTTTTTGATGTTACTACTTTGTTGAACTATAAGTGAGTAAGGGAAGGTGCATAATTTTATGTTGCTCTTTCAATCAAAGTAGTTAAGACAGCAAAATACTTTAAGTAGCAAACATGCCTGAGATGAAAAGAGAAGAAAGACTGTAAAAAAGTTCTGGTACTACAAAAACAATCTTTCATATGACATTGTTCTTAACAACCAAATGACGGTCAAAGGATTGTTTGGGGAAAAATAGTTTATAGAAACAGAAAGCTCTGCGGACTCATAAAAATAACTAATACCATAAATAAGATCTACATGGTAAATATCTAAAAAATAAAGTCATGCTAATCCTAAATTACTCTATTTTCCAGGATGTCAAATCTCTTACATGGACAAAGTCTGATTCAGTGGCAGGCAAATGACTGATTTACAACAGCCTTTCTAGAGGTCTAAAGGACATTTGCAATTTTTTCTCTCTCTCTTTATGGCAGACCTGTGATAATTTAAGTCCCTCTTTTGCATGAATGAATTGTTCTGTAGTTTTGCTTCTAATGGTAGTCAGTCCAGGCAAATTAAGGCAAAGCTTTGAATTCTTTCTACAAAACTGGACTAAATACAGTCAGCAATAGTTTTTTTCCTGAAACAGAATTCCTCCTGTTAAAATCCATCTTCATTCCCTAACCTGTACAGAATACAATTCAAGCCTTTAACCATAGCTTTTAAGGTTTCACAAATGCTCTTCCCTATCTTCTCTGCTCTTCTTGGAGCTACTATATAACGGTAATAATAAAAATGGCCTCTGGCATTCCCTTGAAATTTCTTGTCATTCAGTGTCAAAACCCAATTTACCACTGCCCCTCTCATTTAGATTCATAAACCTAAATTTGCAAATCCTTCATTCCCTCTCCAGGTATACGAAACCTAAATGAGTTCATAAAAAAAATAATTATAGGTGAAAGATATACTAAGCTACATGCCAGTAACTGTGCTGGGACAGTTGAAGTTTTAATATATTAGGTTTATTTTCATTAAAACCTTCCATGCTTTCTTCTCTTTTTCTCTGTTTCTGTATGAGCTTTCTGTTCCTGCACTTATTTGCTTTCAATTGAAATTTTTCCCTTTCTTCCCTTTTGTTCTGTGGAGCACAAAATTTAAAATATTATCTTTCTTCAATAATTTAGTAGAATTAAAAGGAGATTCATAACTCAGCTACATAATTATAGAGGAAGAATTTGGAACTTTTTTTTTAAAACAAATCCATTTGCTATTCAGGTGTGTTGTGGGGTTTTTTTTGTTTGTTTTGGGTTTTTTTGTTTTTTTAAAATATGCAATTTCATTTAATCTCTGTTGAAGTCAGTGGAAACTTTCCATTTAGGTGGTCCATTATCCACACTTACACATAAACAGAAAGTTCTACATAGTAAGGTTTATATTTCAATCATATTTTAAAATGCATGTTGGATTTTGTTATGACAACTTTTCCCTTTGTCACTAAAATTTGGCCTATAAGATGTGATTCATGCTTATCCTTTGTGCCAATTTAAGCCAAGTCTGTCTTTTTTTCTCTTTTTGATAACTTAGATCTATTGACTATTTATTGCATTGTCCTTGGCAGCTGATTAGGGAGAAAGAATGATCTCTGAAAGCCAGGCTGGCTTCCATTCAATACTTTACATGTTTAGCAGACACTATGTTTATTTTTTCAATAGCGTATTCTTTCCTGCCCTCTTGCCTGCAGTGGCCATGGCCATAACCATTTTTACAGACTTTCTGAACTCTTTTTCCTGTTTCTCCCATTTTACAGCAGTGTCTACCTGTGAGAAGGCTCTGGGTGAATGTGGGGAAGGGCTGTGTTTTATCGGGTAGCAACACCACAACAGACTGGCGACAAAATCTGACTTGAGCATCTTAACCTAATGCTAGAGGAGAGCAAGGCACATAAGGTAGAACAAAGTTATCATATCTCACTAAACAGATGTCCTTCCAACCTCCCTTCTTCATAAGCTTATGTATACATATATCAAAATGTAATTGGTCGTGTAGTTTTAATGCCCATAAAAATTTTTGCCGCCTAATTGGTGTTGACACGGTTTCAGTGGCTGCTCTGAGCACTATTTGATTAAGAAAAATCATATTTTTTTATGAATTCCACAATAGAAGTTAAATTCCATATTTGATATTTGTTTGTCTTTGAAATCACTCGATAGATAACAATCCAGGAATACTGATTCTGAGGGTATTTATTATTTTTGCAAGTGAATGAAGGTATGTATGAGAAATCCAAGAAGATATTGATGAGCAAATTCAGGAACTGGCTCTTGAAATTGCTGGGATATAAACACTTCCCAGAGGGTTTGCTTGACTGATTTATTAAGAATTCCTGAAAACTTTCTCGCATTTACTTCCCACCCTTCCACATCTTGATTTTTGCTCTTCGTATACCTTTTGCAGATTTTTCTGTGGGAGTGTGCACCAAATTTGAAAATGCTGCCCAGAGTCTTCATTAAATATCATTTATTACTGTCTTCCTGCTTAAGGAAAAAACATATACTCATTAGAAGGATTCAGCAAGTCCAGCTAAAATAAAAAATGTTTTGTGGAGCCATGTTAGGTGGCTTAAAACATATCTAGTTATCTGTCAGCTTTCCAGAAACAGATTGGCTATTACAGATGACAAAACCACTGAACTAAAAATAATTGTCTTACTCTTTGTATGGAGGTTTCGGTGAGCAGACTCGGTATAACTATGTGGCCTCATTCTCCAGCCAGAGGCTGGCTGTGCCTAAAAGTGCTTTGGGAAGGATTAAGGCAGATTCTGCCTCCAGACTGTGCACCCTTTGATCTGCTAGGCTGTTAGTCCTCCTTTCATCTAGCAACAGGAATATGAAGGTTCTATACATAATAAAATAAAATATAAAATATTAAATTGAGGTATCCTATACTTTTCTGCTTTTCTACTTTTTAATTTTTGGCATTACCTCTCCCAAGTTGTTACCAGTGGATTATGTGTTTCCTTGTGCAGGAGACAATGCTTAAAGGCTGCTTTAGTTGTTTAAGTTAGGCTAAATACAAGCAAATAAACGGACAAGTAAACATGAAGAGTTAGTCTGTGGAGCACATTTCTAGTGAAGATGGTTTTATTTTTCACTTGCTTGTTTGCTTGTTCAGCTATTTAATTGTTTTGCACATATAGCCGTAGACCACTGGGAAATCATGAGGTGAGTAGGAGACATGGGTGGGCAAAACCATGCTACCACAGAGCAGATATCTAAGTCTGGCTTGTGTTCCGTGACTGTTTCTGTAGGGCTGTGCACAGCTAGGACTTCTGTGGACTTGTCATGAGGGCTGAAGACTGCTTCCAGACCTCAGGTGCAAGGTCTCCTCCAGATGCCTCTCTTCCAAGCATCTTTAACAAAGGAAGAGGAAAGGCTGAATGAACTGCTGGCTGACTTTATGTATTCCATAAGTCTAGTTTCATAAGTCCCGAGGAAATTAAAAGCCCTCAGGATGCAATTTTAATTATAACTTTTCTTTATTTCTTCTTTTTTTTTTTTTTTTTTTTTTTTTTTTTTTTAAGTTTTTAAGGAAAAAAAAAAAATC